>OW121743.1:12525370-12572870 GCA_933228675.1 Stomorhina lunata
TTTGTAAGGTGGTGCGACTAGTTTTCGCCAGATGGCGCCACTATTCATTTGATCATGTGTTGATCGGACAATATCAATAAAATGATTAAAAATTATTTAGATATTTGTGTAATGTCTTTCCTTCAAAATATTTAAGTTGATTAAGCAGAAACGCGCTCAGGGTACAGCTTGTTTTATATGAAAAAATTTTCTATAAACAAATTAAAAAAAAGTTATTTTTTGACTTTTATTTTTTCGAGCAGAAATAAAAATTATTTTTTTGACTTTTTTTCTATAAAAAATAACAGTTATTTTTGTTTTTATTTTTTTGAGCAAAAATAGCAGTTATTTTTGGACTTTTATTTTTTCGAGCAGAAATTAAAGTTATTTTTTACTTCTATTTTTTTGAGCAGAAATAAAAGTTATTTTTTCTATAAAAAATAACAGTTATTTTTTACTTTTATTTTTTGAGCAAAAATAGCAGTTATTTTTGGACTTTTATTTTTTCGAGCAGAAATGAAAGTTATTTTTGGACTTTTATCTTTTCGAGCAGAAATAAAAGTTATTTTTTGACTTTTTATTTCTTGAGCAAAAATAGCAGTTATTTTTGACTTTTATTTTTTCGAGCTGAAATTAAAGTTATTTTTGGACTTCTATTTTTTTTCTTTTGAGCAGAAATAAAAGTTATTTTTTGACTTTTAATTTTTTGAGCAGAAATAAAAGTTATTTTTTGACATTTTTTTCTATAAAAAATAACAGTAATTCTTGACTTTTATTTTTTCGAGCAAAAATAGCAGTTATTTTTGACTTTTATTTTTTCGAGCAGAAATTAAAGTTATTTTTTTACTTTTAAGTTTTTGAGCAAAAATAGCAGTTTTTTTTTACTTTTATTTTTTCGAGCTGAAATTAAAGTTATTTTTTGACTTCTATTTTTTTTTTGAGCTGAAATAAAAGTTATTTTTTGACTTTTAATTTTTTGAGCAGAAAAAAAAGTTATTTTTTGACATTTTTTCTATAAAAAATAACAGTTATTTTTGACTTTTATTTTTTCGAGCAGAAATTAAAGTTATTTTTTTACTTTTATTTTTTCGAGCAGAAATTAAAGTTATTTTTTGACATTTTTGCTTTAAAAAAATAACAGTCATTTTTGACTTTTATTTTTTTGAGCAAAAATAGCAGTTATATTTGACTTTTATTTTTTCGAGCAGAAATTAAAGTTCTTTTTGGACTTTTATTTTTTCGAGCAGAAATAAAAGTTATTTTTGGGCTTTTATTTTTTCGAGCAGAAATAAAGGTTATTTTTTGACTTTTTTTCGAGCAGAAATTACAGTTATTTTTTGACTTCTATTTTTTTTGAGCAGAAATAAAAGTTATTTTTTGACATTTTTTCTAAAAAAACTAACAGTTATTTTTTACTTTTATTTTTTCGAGCAAAAATAGCAGTTATTTTTGACTTTTATTTTTTCGAGCAGAAATTAAAGTTATTTTTTTACTTCTATTTTTTTGAGCAGAAATAAAAGTTATTTTTTGACATTTTGTTCTATAAAAAATAACAGTATTTCTATAAAAAATAACAGTATTTATTTTTAAAAAATACAGTATTTATTTTTTCGTGCAAAAATAGCAGTTATTTTTGGACTTTTATTTTTTCGAGCAGAATTAAAGTTATTTTTGGACTTTTATTTTTTCGAGCAGAAATTAAAGTTATTTTTGGACTTTTAATTTTTTGAGCAAAAAATAACAGTTATTTTTGTTCAAACTCATGATAAATTCTTTATATTTACTAACAAATTTTTTTTTAACAAAGATAATTTTTCAGTGAAATTAATTAGCATATGCTCAAAAAATAACGGAGCTGAGTTTTCAAAATTTTTGAAAATACAAAAATAACTTTTAGTTTTATTTTTCTAAAAACCCAGATTTTTAAGAAAGCATCGCATTTTATAAAAATTTGGTCCAAGACTATCAAAATGGTATATTTGGTTTTATTCTCCGACATTTCCTTGAGGTTGCTTTCTTTTTTTTAAACAAAAATAAAAAAATATCAATTATTTTCGGTCCCTGTCTGTATGACATTATCTATACCTTTCTTTAGCTCCCCATTGTATCTTATGACCGTTTTGATCAAGATAGAGAGAATCCCACAGAATTGTGGGAAGGGTTCACAAGACCATATGGTTGATCCGGTGAGATCCTCAGGGGTATGTGTAGTAAGATTCCACAAAGTTTTTGTATCAACTTCTGTCTATTGTATCTTACATTGTAGAAAATAAAGGCAAGCCCAGGGTATACAACCATTGGCACGGGCCAAAAGGTTCTCAATTTCGTTTAAATGTCCTGGCACCCAGCACTTCAATCCCTTCAATATTTCGATTTATAGTCTCCCTATTTTCTTTAGGCGGTATTACTTAAGGCTCCGTTTCAAACTAACTTTCAGTGTAAAAAATATTTCTACTATGGACAAATGTTGCCTATAAGCAACATTGTGTTTATAAAATTCCTGCCAGCATTAAAAACTATTTTAAAGTTTTACCAACTTTATTTCAATTCCTTAACTGTCATTTTAAACATAATTTACAATGTTGCTTATAAGCAACATTGAAGTTTTAAAGGTGTTGTAGCGTTATTGCTTTTGTAGCGTTGTTTTTCTTTGAGTTTTTAATTTATAATCAAATACGATTTTAATGTTTACATTTGTAGTTGTTTTTAATTTGAATTATTTAAATCGATATTAACTTAATAATTTATCACGAAAAGATGATTTTTAAAAAGCAAATATTTTCAAATATTTTTTTTTTTTTTTGAATTATTATAAAACTCAAACATGAATTGCTTAATCATGAATCAATTGAATATATTTTCTAAAATTTTAAAGATAAAGCAATTGAACTTCCTTGTTAAAATCATCCGAAACAAAGATATTTCTAAATATAGAAGTGTTTAAATATGATAACAGTAGTTTACGAATAGTTGTATCTTCTTATAATTTCATTAAAGAATAATTGTCAAAATTTTGAAATGAAAAAGTTTTTCAAAAATTACAAATTTTGGTTGAAATATTTTTGGGAAAATGAACTTTTTGAATGAATGAACTTTTTGAACTTCAGTTAAGCGAAATTTACTGTAACTTATATCTGCTTTTATTCCATGAGATTCGAATCTAATTGTTTATTTTGTCTATGTTTAATTTTTCTGTATTATTAATTGTTATCATATTTAAGTTGTTAACATAAATCAATTGTTAAATTCAAAACTATAAAAAAATAACCAGCTTCAATTTTTTTTAATTACAAAATATCAATTGCTTTTTTTGTACATAATAACTTTTGTATTTTGATTCTATAGTTTAATGACTTTTTAATCTTTTATTAAAAATCTTTCACATTCAATTATTTATTTATCCATGTATAGGTAATTTAATTATTTAAACAAAAAAATTCAATAATCATTTATGGGTGTTCAATTTAATTGAATTATATTGAGGGTGTTCATTTTTGACATGTTTACATAACCATTATTAAGAATCAGACATTTAGAGGTATTAAATCATGAAAAAAATATGAACAATCGTTTTTTTTTTTAAATATAAAGTCAAATTTTTATAAAAACAAACACTTTTTAGTTTTTTTTTGTGTTGTCAAAAGACCGGAAATACTTGTGGGAAAAATTGACGAAAAAGTTTAAAACCAGAAAGTCAAAGTTTGAAAAAAATTTGCATGTGTTTTTACTTTTTTGATCTGAGGCGTGTGTTTTTAATGCAATAATTTTACCTATAACCAATACCTTTTATATATGTTTTATACATCAATGAAAAGGAAAATATGTCTAAATTATTAAACTGTTAATTTTGTAATAATATTCAAAAAATTCTTGAACATTTGTGGGCAAGAAGTACAAAAAAAACTAAAAAGTTTAGTTTTAAAAAAATCAGTTTTGAAATTTGACTCTAAAATTCTGAAAAACTGTACAAGGTATTTAAATGATTTCTTGCAGTCATAAAGCTTATTTTATGGTTTATATAAAACAATTTTAAAAAACTAAAAATCCTAAACCCAATTGACCTTTTTTTATAAATAAATTTATAGTATATAGAAATTTGCCATTTTTTATAAAATTCAATTTTCTGAAATCGTTTATGAATTCCAGCTACCTTTTATTTTTGAAATCTAAAGAGAATATATGGGACTCTAAAAATACATTTCAAAAAGTAGCAAAATCGACTCGAATTTTTCATTATAAGTTCGAAAACTCAAAAATTGTCATAAAAATTAGACAAATTTCGTTCAAGGCTGTATGTAGAGTGAATGTTGTAGTGACCTAAAATTTGGTTTCAAATCATCTTAGAACTTCATTCTCTAGGAATTTATAAAAAAATATTAACTTTTATTAAAAAACTTCTTAGTAATAAGTAAAAATTTGATAGCATCTTTTTAGGGGAAAAATTCACTTTTTTCGATTAGCGAAAAATATTTGATTTTGAAAATTTCTCTTCATTAAACCGTTCAAGATATTTAAAAACGGGTTTCACTGGTTTATTTCCTGAACTGTTGGCTGTATGACCGTAGTTTTTTCTAAAATTATGGATTTAATGTCGTATGCACAATGGGTCAAAAACTAAAAAAAATCAAAAAGAAAAATGATTTGTTTAATTTTTGAAAGGAAATAACTTAAAAGCCATAAGAGTTATTATAGTGAAATAAGCATGTGTTTTCTTTATATTTTCAAGCTTATTTTAAAATGTAAAAAATCAAACATATTGGACAATAATTGAAGGAGCTACACAGTATAAAAGTTTTTTTTACTTCTGAGGTCATCTACTTTGACGCTCAATAATTCACCCTGTGTAAACACAGGGTAACCATTAATCCAAAATTCAGAAATCCTGGGTCCTCCTTAAGAATTCTCTCATATATACTGATGCAATTAGACTTACGGTTTCGAAGATACAGATCTATTAAAAATTTATACCATCGTTTTTGGTGAAATAATGCACTTTCTTTCGATTGTCGAAAAATATTTGATTTTAAAAATTTCTTATTATTAAACGGTTCAAGATATTTAAAAACAGTTTTCACTTTTTTATTTCCTGAACTACTGGCTATATGTCAGTATTTTTTCAAAAAATTAAAGGTTTAATATCGAATACACAATGGGTCCAAAACTAAAAAATGTCGAAGAGAAAAATTATTTTTTGTTATTTTTGAAATGAAATAACTTGAAAGCTATAAGAGTTATTCAAGTGAAGTAAGTATGCTTTTTCTTTATATCTTCAAGCTCATTTTAAAATGGAAAAAATCAAACATATTGGACAATAATTGAAGGAGCTACACAGTAAAAAAGTTTTTTTTACTTCTGAGGTCATCTACTTTGACGCCCAATAATTCACCCTGTGTAAACACAGGGTAACCATAAATACAAAATTCAGAAAGCTTGGCTTGTCCTTAACAATGTTCTCATATATACTGATGCAATCGGACTTACGGTTTAGAAGATACAGATCTATTAAAAATTTATACCATCTTTTTGGGGAAAAAATGTATAAAAAATGTAAAATTTCGGTCAGCAAAAAATATTTGACTTTGGAAATTTATCATTATTAAACGGTTCAAGATATTTCAAAACGGTTTTCACTGTTTTATTTTCTGAACTATTGGCTATATGCAAGTATTTTTAAAAAAAATTATGGTTTTAATATTAAAAGTACAATGGGTCCAAAACTAAAAAATGTCGAAGAGAAAAATTATTTTTTGTTATTTTTGAAATGAAATAACTTGAAAGCTATAAGAGTTATTCAAGTGAAGTAAGCATGTTTTTTCTTCGTTTCTTCAAGTTCATTCCAAGATCAACGATATTGGACAATAATTAAAAGAATTAGAGTGTTCAAAAGCTTTTTTACTTCTGAAGTGGTCTACTTTGACGTCCAGTAATTCAACCTGTATAAACACAGGGTAATTATAAATCCAAAATTCCAAAAGCTTGGGTCCTCTTTAATATTTTTTTCAGACATACTGATGCAATCAGACTTACAGTTTGGAAGATACAGATCTTTTACCACTTTTTTTTGTTTCTGTGCGTTTTACGTAACGGTCTTGCTTTCCAAATCACGGTTAATCGGCTCTGACCGTTTGTCTTACTTCAGTTTATCAAATCTGGTAACTTCTCCCCACACAAACCTATTCGAGGTTTAATAAATCCGAATTATCTTCAATTTCAAAAATATTTTATTACACATCTATTAACATTTTAGTAATTATAATTACATTAACGTCTTAAAAACTAAACAATTATATTTAAAAATATAAATATAAAGTAGTTTAATATTAAAGTAAATAACAAAAGTATAATAATAATAAACATAAATAAATTAAAAATTAAATAATTACAATTTAAATTAACACAAATAATTCGCTACTTAAATATAAATAAAAATGAAAACGTCATATATTATTTTCTAAAAAATAAAATAAAATTAAGTAAATAAAAAAAATACTAATTTAAACAAATGACTAAGCAAAAAAATATACTAAGTATTGTAAATTTATGACACAATGGCAACTCTGAGTGGTTTTCTCGTTTGTATAAGTTGTTTTTTTGTAAAGCTAACGCCCCCTGAATGTGATTAATTGAATTAAAAAAAACTATGAAAACTAGTAATGACGAAATTATACAACAAATTAAACAAGTGGACAGCCTTTGGTTAATGACAATGCGTTAGTGTTTTTAGACTAAGGAGTCACCCTGTAAATCGGGGAGAAACACCAAACAATCGAATTATTCATTCGATTATTTCCACTTTCCCTTTGATATAAAGCAAGGGTGCCCAATCCCTAAGCGCTTGGTGCTCATTTGTTTTTGAAAAAGCTCTTAGCTTTAAGCTGTGCTTTCTTTAAATGTTTCAGTGTTTGCTCTTCCATAAGGAACTTTTGGGCACCCTTGATTACAATCAATAGGAAAGTGGAAATAATCGAATGATTGTTTAGTTCTTCGATTTACAGGATGACTCCTTCGATTTACAGGGTGACTCCTTAGTCTTATTATCTAGTTATTTTTTCTCCAACTCGCTAACTTTTTTCCACTATATGATATTCGGGATTATGGAACCAATCTTCCTTTATAAGATCGGCTCCCTTCTCACCAATCATTATAACGGGGGCATTAGTATTGCCACTGCTTATGGTGGGCATTATACTGGCATCTATAACCCTCAAACCTCTTATGCCATAAACTCTCAGCCTAGGATCTACCACAGCATCGGCATCCCAAGCTGGACCCATTTTTGCAGTGCCACAAGGATGATAGATAGTCATTGAGATAGTGCGGGCATGACAATCCAAATAATCATCTGATAAAAACTTAAATTTCTTGCAATTGGTCAAAGGTTTTTGCCATAAGCGTGAGCCAAATTGCTTAAAAACCTTAGCCTCGGCCACTCTTAAAGCTATTTTGGCTCCCTCCACCAAAGTCTTAACATCCAGAGGATCATCAAAATAATTAGCATGAATTTTGGGATAGTCAAAGGGATTGCTTGATCTTAGCTTAACCCAGCCTCTAGAACGTGGCCTCAACAATAAAGGCATTATGGTCCAGGTGTCCTTATTGGCTATAGGCTGATAAACATCTTGATATAAAGATTCCTTTAAACCCAAAACCTTCTTAACTCGAGCCCCATTATCGGAATTAATTGAGGCAGGAGCCATATGAAATTGTATATCCGGCCAATCTAGAGTCCTATTAGAGTAGGGGGTATGAACAAAGGCCAAGCCCTCAACACCTCCCAGTGTAGTCATGGGTCCCCTTTCTCGGAGGACATATTGAAAAGTCACAGCCGTGGGATTGAAACGATCTTGTATTATAGAAACCGGTTTATCCACCAAAAACGAAAGACCTCCCATACCCACATGATCTTGTAGATTTTCTCCTACCGGCAAATCTTGCAAAACCTTAATGCCTAGCTTTTCTAAATGTGCTCTCGGTCCTATACCCGATAACATCATCAACTGAGGGGTATTAATAGCTCCTGCTGATAATATAATTTCCCTCTTGGCATGAACCTTTATAACCTGGCCGTTTTTAACAAACTCCACAGCCCTGGCTCGCATGGTACCAGGTTCTATTTTTATCTTGGTTACCTGAGAATTCATGGTTAAATGGAAATTCGGTCTATTTCTTATGGGCCTCAAAAAGGCCTTGGCCGTACTACAGCGAGAACTTCTTCTGATGGTACCCTGGGCTATCATAAAACCCGTTTGAGTCTCACCATTAATATCACGATTTTGATAACCTATTTCCGTACCTGCCTCTACAAAGGCAGCCACCAAGGGAGAATGCCAAGGTGACTCCTGGACCGTTAACAATCCGCCCTTATTATGATAGGGATTTTTATTCAAATAGGGATTACGATTATCTTCAGATTTCTTGAAATAGGGCAGAACGCTGTCATAACCCCAGCCGGGATTACCCAAAGATTCCCAGTGATCATAATCATTACGATTGCCCCGAACATACAACATATAATTTAAGACACTAGAACCACCCAAAACCTTGCCTCTGGGCCAATTACAGCGATTGTTTTTCATGCCCAAACAGGCCTTGTTGGAGGGCTCCGTTTTGTACTGCCAATCTAGTTTACTCAGTTGCAAATAAGCCGCCAATGAGGGAACATCCGAAATTTCATTTTCATCTGGTCCCGCCTCTATCAATAAAATTTTCCATTTGCGCACCTCACTCAAACGGTTGGCCACCACTGCTCCTGCCGAACCCGCACCCACTATTATGAAATCGTATTCGGCATGTATAATGGGTTGATCAAATACTCTCGATTCCGGATCTACATTATCGTATTTGTAGTATGTAATGGCTGCTAGGAGTAGGGGAATCAGCCACAGGCCCGTGGTTACCACTCCAAAAGTGGATTTTATCACAGTCGTTATGAAGAGTAGATTTAGAACCATGTTAAAAGTTTTCGTTTGGATACCGAAAGTTATTAAAAGCTTTCTAGGGACTTTGTTTGGTTTTAGGGTGCAATTTTGTGGTGTAAATTTTATTTTATTTAAAGCTTTAGAGCTTTTTACGTTTGACCATTGTAGAAGTTGATCTCTTGTAGAGAAATCTGAAAAGAGATGAAGATATAGAAGTAATAAATAAAGGGATGATTAGTTTAAGGATTAAGTAGTTTTAAAATATAAAGGTATAAGTAAGCTGTACCATGCGCGCATTTCTGAGGCACCAGCTTAAATAAATTTGAAGGAATGACATTAGAAACCTCCCAAGACTCATGCGCAACAACTTTGCTAAAGATCATAGCATGATCTAGTGAACAATTTACGTCTTAATTAATTTAGATTTGGCGCCATCTGGCGAAAACTAGTCGCACCAACTTAAAAACTTTGATGAGCTGACAAAGATTTTAAGTTGGTGTGCAACAACTTTGCACGATCAAATGCACAGTTTATGATTTAATTAACTTTAAGTAGTTTTTTGTGGCGCCACCTGATGGGAATTAGTCATACCAATTTAAAAAACCTCGTCGGCTCGTGCGAAACAACTTTGCTAAATATCGTAGTATGATCAAATTAATAGTTCACGATTAAATTCAATTTGAGTAATTTTTAGTGGCGCCACCTGTCGAAACTTGGTCACACAAACTTTCCTAAAGATCACTACATGATCAAATTTGTGTATAATAGAAGAAAATTTATCGAGTTTATACAATATATGGAAACTAATTTAAATAATATGTATAAAAAATAAAAAATTTCCATGGATTTTATAAACTCCAAAAAACATTTTGAAGAAAATCGAGTTTATACAATATATGGAAATTTAAACAATATGTATGTAAATATAAAAAATTTCCATGGATTTTATAAACTCCAAAAAAGCATTTTGAAGAAGATAATTTATCGAGTTTATACAATATATGGAAACTAATTTAAATAATTTGTGTGTAAATATAAAAAATTTCCATGGATTGTATAAACTCAAAAAAAAAAAAAAAACATTTTGTTGCAAAAAATGTGATAAATGAAGAACCGCTCGACCGATTTTGAGCAAACTTCACATAAACCATCTACTATATAGTCCAAACAAAGCCTAAACACTTGGTTCGGATAGGTGAGCCAGTTCTTGAGTTACGACGAAAAGTGACATTGATTTTTATATATTTATATAGATTTAAATCAATGTTGGCCATTATTTGCGTTGCAGGGAATAACAACAATTTCATTAAACAAGACAATTTTTTTCTTACTCATAACAACAAAACATATAGCAAATACAATCTCAGAGCTCATTCTCAGTTTAGGATTGAGCACCCTCATTTAAAAACGCATTTGGCCAATCTTGATTTAAATTATCGAAAAATCTTCAAATTTTTGCTAAAACCCAATTATTTTGATGCCTCAAATCTTAAATCTTTACTAAAAAAATATTTTTTTTCCTTTCATTGCAGGTAAGCTTGATGGAATACTCTTAAACCTCGGAGTCTTTAAAGGGTAGTCCTTAAATTAAATGTAAATCGACCTCTAAATATGACCAATTCCATATCAACAAATCTCTATTGTGATTCCAACATCGTTTTTTAACAATCCATGTAAGTCACTGTCAGTAACCTTTTCCGTAACTTTGGAAATGGGAGTCAAAACAATTAAGTGCTATATGCGGATATCTAGAATCTTTCCGTAGAAAAATAGTTTTTTCTTTAGAACATTTTTTGGAATAATATAAATTTTTCTATAGAAAATTTTTTCGAAAAAAATATTTTTCTATAGAAAAATTTTTGGAAAAACTAAAATTTTTCTATAGAAAAATTTTTGGAAAAACTAAAATTTTTCTATAGAAAAATTTTTGGAAAATAAAATTTTTTTATAGAAAATATTTTGGAAAAAATAAAATTTTTCTATAGAAAAATTTTTGGAAAAAATATTTTTCTATAGAAAATTTTTTTGAAAAAAATATTTTTCTATAGAAAAATTTTTGGAAAAAATAAAAGTTTTCTATAGAAAAATTTTTGGAAAAAATTAAATTTTTCTATAAAAAAATTTTTGGAAAAAATAAAATTTTTCTATAGAAAAATTTTTGGAAAAAATAAAATTTTTCTATAGAAAAATTTTGGGAAAAAATAAAATTTTTCTATAGAAAAATTTTGGGAAAAAATAAAATTTTTCTATAGAAAAATTTTTGGAAAAATAAAATTTTTCTATAGCAAAATTTTTGGAAAAAATATTTTTCTATAGAAACATTTTCGGAAAAAATATTTTTCTATACAAAAATATTCGGAAAAAATGTTTTTCTATACAAAAATTTTTGGAAAAAATATTTTTCTATAGAAAAATTTTCGGAAAAAATATTTTTCTATACAAAAATTTTCGGAAAAAATATTTTTCTATAGAAAAATTTTCGGAAAAAATATTTTTCTATAGAACAATTTTCGGAAAAAATATTTTTCTATAGAAAAATTTTCGGACAAAATATTTTTCTATAGAACAATTTTTAAAAAATATTTTTTTAAAGAAAAATTTTTGAAAAAAATATTTTTCTATAGAAAAATTTTTTAAAAAAATATTTTCTATAGAAAAATTTTTTGAAAAAAATATTTTTCTATAGAAAAATTTCTGAAAAAATTATTTTTCTATAGAAAAATTTTCGGAAAAAATATTTTTCTGTTGAAAAATTTTTTGAAAAAAATATTTTTCTATAGAAAAATTTTTTGAAAAAAAATATTTTTCTATAGAAAAATTTTTTGTAAAAAATATTTTTCTATAGAAAAATTTTTTGTAAAAAATATTTTTCTATAGAAAAATTTTTTTGAAAAAAATATTTTTCTATAGAAAAATTTTTTGAAAAAAATATTTTTCTATAGAAAAATTTTTTGAAAAAATATTTTTCTATAGAAAAATTTTTTGAAAAAAATATTTTTCTATAGAAAAATTTTTTGAAAAAAATACTTTTCTATAGAAAAATTTTTTGAAAAAAATATTTTTCTATAGAAAAATTTTTAAAAAAAAATATTTTTCTATAGAAAAATTTTTGAAAAAAATATTTTTCTATAGAAAAATTTTTGAAAAAAATATTTTTCTATAGAAAAATTTTTGAAAAAAATATTTTTCTATAGAAAAATTTTTGAAAAAAATATGTTTCTATAGAAAAATTTTTGAAAAAAATATTTTTCTATAGAAAAATTTTTGAAAAAAATACTTTTCTATAGAAAAATTTTTGAAAAACCTATTTTTCTATAGAAAAATTTTTTGAAAAAAATATTTTTCTATAGAAAAATTTTTTGAAAAAAATATTTTTCTATAGAAAAATTTTTTGAAAAAAATATTTTTCTATAGAATAATTTTTTGAAAAAAATATTTTTTGAAAAAAATATTTTTCTATAGAAAAATTTTTTGAAAAAAATATTTTTCTATAGAAAAATTTTTGAAAAAAATATCTTTCTATAGAAAAATTTTTGAAAAAAATATTTTTCTATAGAAAAATTTTTTAAAAAAATATCTTTCTATAGAAAAATTTTTGAAAAAAATATTTTTCTATAGAAAAATTTTTTAAAAAAATATGTTTCTATAGAAAAATTTTTTGAAAAAAATATTTTTCTATAGAAAAATTTTTTGAAAAAAATATTTTTTGAAAAAAATATTTTTCTATAGAAAATTTTTTTGAAAAAAATATTTTTCTATAGAAAAATTTTTTGAAAAAAATATTTTTCTATAGAAAATTTTTTTGAAAAAAATATTTTTCTATAGAAAAATTTGTTGAAAAACATATTTTTCTATAGAAAAATTTTTTGAAAAAAATATTTTTCTATAGAAAAATTTTTTGAAAAAAATATTTTTCTATAAAAAATTTTTTGAAAAAAATATTTTTCTATAGACAACTTTTCGGAAAAAAAATTTTTCTATAGAAAAATTTTTCTATTGAAAAAAATATTTTTCTATAGAAAATTTTTGAAAAAAATATTTTTCTATAGAAAAATTTTTTGAAAAAAATATTTTTCTATAGAAAAATTTTTTGAAAAAAATATTTTTCTATAGAAAATTTTTTTGAAAAAAATATTTTTCTATAGAAAAATTTTTTGAAAAAAATATTTTTCTATAGAAAAATTTTTTGAAAAATTTTTGAAAAACCTATTTTTCTAAAAAAAAATATTTTTCTATAGAAAAATTTTTGAAAAATCTATTTTTCTATAGAAAAATTTTCGGAAAAAATATTTTTCTATAGAAAAATTTTTGGAAAAAATATTTTTCTATAGAAAAATTTTTGGAAAAAATATTTTTCTATAGAAAAATTTTCGGAAAAAATATTTTTCTATAGAAAAATTTTTGAAAAAAATATTTTTCTATAGAAAAATTAAAAAAAAAATATTTTTCCATAGAAAATTTTTTGAAAAAAATATTTTTCTATAGAAAATTTTTTTGAAAAAAATATTTTTCTATAGAAAAATTTTTTGAAAAAAATATTTTTCTACAGAAAAATTTTTTGAAAAAAATATTTTTCTATAGAAAAATTTTGAAACTCAATTTTTAAATTAAAGGTTTCACTTTCAATGAATTTTTTATTTATTTTGTCTTTGTGAAAACTTTAATATTCAACTATTTCCACTCAACATATGTTAACTTTTTCATGATCAAAACCGAAATGATTCTGAAATTATGATTACAGATTTGCATGATCAAACTAAAAGAAGTTTATCTGTTAACCTTAAGTATAACAAAGCATAATTTTCAAAACTCAACTTCTAGAAGTATCTACCAGTTCAAGTTTATTGGGTCGAGGATTTAATTGATATGAAATGAATGAAAAAAAGATTCTTGATGCATAAAACAGAAAAACTCGAAAAAGTCAAAAACTAACCTTAACATTGACAATAGTTTTTTTTCTGTTTTTAAACAGAACTTTTCAGAATATTTTAACGAAAATTCGCCTAAAAGTAAATTGAAAATTATTTCAAATTTATTAAATTTAAAGTATCAAAAATTAAAAAAAAAATAATAAAGTTTATTAACCTTTGGCTTGGAAAAAAGAAGAAAAAACGCTTGATAAATTTGCATAAAAAATTAGTTAATTATAGTTTAAAATTCCAATAACAAAACTAAAATTCAAATCAATAATAACCCAAGAAATACCGCTAGTTTAGATTTCAAATATATTTAAAACTAATATAACTAATAGTCAAAACTAGTAAGAAATTCAAACCAAAATTATTTTAAAGAGATAACGGAAGTATTTGCTTAAACAAAACGAAAAAAACAACGAAATTTAAATATTGCGGAAGTAAAAAATTTAGAAACATATGTAGACTTCGAGATAAGTGTACGACGGACTTATGGACGGAAAATAATACTAGCATGTCAACATCACTTGACCCAGTAATTTAGCTAGTTTTTACTATATTAGCTTTATAACTTGTTTGGTTTTTCAATTTGATCACAATTTTTAAAATGTTTCGAAATTTAAGAATTAAAATTTTGAATAATCCGTTTTGGATACAATTTCATCAAATATTTTTATAGATTTTAGGTTTTAACCAATTTTGCTATAGAAAACTTGGGCGATCGCCAACTTTTCTATAGAAAACTTGGGCGATCGCCAACTTTTCTATAGAAAACTTGGGCGATCGCCAACTTTTCTATAGAAAACTTGGGCGATCGCCAACTTTTCTATAGAAAACTTGGGCGATCGCCAACTTTTCTATAGAAAACTTGGGCGATCGCCAACTTTTCTATAGAAAACTTGGGCGATCGCCAACTTTTCTATAGAAAACTTGGGCGATCGCCAACTTTTCTATAGAAAACTTGGGCGATCGCCAACTTTTCTATAGAAAACTTGGGCGATCGCCAACTTTTCTATAGAAAACTTGGGCGATCGCCAACTTTTCTATAGAAAACTTGGGCGATCGCCAACTTTTCTATAGAAAACTTGGGCGATCGCCAACTTTTCTATAGAAAACTTGGGCGATCGCCAACTTTTCTATAGAAAACTTGGGCGATCGCCAACTTTTCTATAGAAAACTTGGGCGATCGCCAACTTTTCTATAGAAAACTTGGGCGATCGCCAACTTTTCTATAGAAAACTTGGGCGATCGCCAACTTTTCTATAGAAAACTTGGGCGATCGCCAACTTTTCTATAGAAAACTTGGGCGATCGCCAACTTTTCTATAGAAAACTTGGGCGATCGCCAACTTTTCTATAGAAAACTTGGGCGATCGCCAACTTTTCTATAGAAAACTTGGGCGATCGCCAACTTTTCTATAGAAAACTTGGGCGATCGCCAACTTTTCTATAGAAAACTTGGGCGATCGCCAACTTTTCTATAGAAAACTTGGGCGATCGCCAACTTTTCTATAGAAAACTTGGGCGATCGCCAACTTTTCTATAGAAAACTTGGGCGATCGCCAACTTTTCTATAGAAAACTTGGGCGATCGCCAACTTTTCTATAGAAAACATGGGCGATCGCCAACTTTTCTATAGAAAACTTGGGCGATCGCCAACTTTTCTATAGAAAACTTGGGCGATCGCCAACTTTTCTATAGAAAACTTGGGCGATCGCCAACTTTTCTATAGAAAACTTGGGCGATCGCCAACTTTTCTATAGAAAACTTGGGCGATCGCCAACTTTTCTATAGAAAACTTGGGCGATCGCCAACTTTTCTATAGAAAACTTGGGCGATCGCCAACTTTTCTATAGAAAACTTGGGCGATCGCCAACTTTTCTATAGAAAACTTGGGCGATCGCCAACTTTTCTATAGAAAACTTGGGCGATCGCCAACTTTTCTATAGAAAACTTGGGCGATCGCCAACTTTTCTATAGAAAACTTAGGCGATCGCCAACTTTTCTATAGAAAACTTAGGCGATCGCCAACTTTTCTATAGAAAACTTAGGCGATCGCCAACTTTTCTATAGAAAACTTAGGCGATCGCCAACTTTTCTATAGAAAACTTAGGCGATCGCTAACTTTTCTATAGAAAACTTGGGCGATCGCCAACTTTTCTATAGAAAACTTGGACGATCGCCAACTTTTCTATAGAAAACTTGGGCGATCGCCAACTTTTCTATAGAAAACTTGGGCGATCGCCAACTTTTCTATAGAAAACTTGGGCGATCGCCAACTTTTCTATAGAAAACTTGGGCGATCGCCAACTTTTCTATAGAAAACTTGGGCGATCGCCAACTTTTCTGTAGAAAACTTGGGCGATCGCCAACTTTTCTATAGAAAACTTGGGCGAGCGCCAACATTTCTATAGAAAACTTGGGCGATCGCCAACTTTTCTATAGAAAACTTAGGCGATCGCCAACTTTTCTATAGAAAACTTGGGCGATCGCCAACTTTTCTATAGAAAACTTGGGCGATCGCCAACTTTTCTATAGAAAACTTGGGCGATCGCCAACTTTTCTATAGAAAACTTGGGCGATCGCCAACTTTTCTATAGAAAACTTGGGCGATCGCCAACTTTTCTATAGAAAACTTGGGCGATCGCCAACTTTTCTATAGAAAACTTGGGCGATCGCCAACTTTTCTATAGAAAACTTGGGCGATCGCCAACTTTTCTATAGAAAACTAAGGCGATCGCCAACTTTTCTATAGAAAACTAAGGCGATCGCCAACTTTTCTATAGAAAACTAAGGCGATCGCCAACTTTTCTATAGAAAACTTGGGCGATCGCCAACTTTTCTATAGAAAACTTGGGCGATCGCCAACTTTTCTATAGAAAACTTGGGCGATCGCCAACTTTTCTATAGAAAACTTGGGCGATCGCCAACTCTTTTATAGAAAACTTGGGCGATCGCCAACTTTTCTATAGAAAACTTGGGCGATTGCCAACTTTTCTATAGAAAACTTGGGCGATCGCCAACTTTTCTATAGAAAACTTGGGCGATCGCAAACTTTTCTATAGAAAACTTGGGCGATCGCCAACTTTTCTATAGAAAACTTGTGCGATCGCCAACTTTTCTATAGAAAACTTGTGCGATCGCCAACTTTTCTATAGAAAACTTGGGCGATCGCCAACTTTTCTATAGAAAACTTGGGCGATCGCCAACTTTTCTATAGAAAACTTGGGCGATCGCCAACTTTTCTATAGAAAACTTGGGCGATCGCCAACTTTTCTATAGAAAACTTGGGCGATCGCCAACTTTTCTATAGAAAACTTGGGCGATCGCCAACTTTTCTATAGAAAACTTGGGCGATCGCCAACTTTTCTATAGAAAACTTGGGCGATCGCCAACTTTTCTATAGAAAACTTGGGCGATCGCCAACTTTTCTATAGAAAACTTGGGCGATCGCCAACTTTTCTATTGAAAACTTGGGCGATCGCCAACTTTTCTATAGAAAACTTGGGCGATCGCCAACTTTTCTATAGAAAACTTGGGCGATCGCCAACTTTTCTATAGAAAACTTGGGCGATCGCCAACTTTTCTATAGAAAACTTGGGCGATCGCCAACTTTTCTATAGAAAACTTGGGCGATCGCCAACTTTTCTATAGAAAACTTGGGCGATCGCCAACTCTTCTATAGAAAACTTGGGCGATCGCCAACTTTTCTATAGAAAACTTGGGCGATCGCCAACTCTTCTATAGAAAACTTGGGCGATCGCCAACTTTTCTATAGAAAACTTGGGCGATTGCCAACTTTTCTATAGAAAACTTGGGCGATCGCCAACTTTTCTCTAGAAAACTTGGGCGATCGCCAACTTTTTTATAGAAAACTTGGGCGATCGCCAACTTTTCTATAGAAAACTTGGGCGATCGCCAACTTTTCTATAGAAAACTTAGGCGATCGCCAACTTTTCTATAGAAAACTTGGGCGATCGCCAACTTTTCTATAGAAAACTTAGGCGATCGCCAACTTTTCTATAGAAAACTTAGGCGATCGCCAACTTTTCTATAGAAAACTTGGGCGATCGCCAACTTTGCTATAGAAAACTTGGGCGATCGCCAACTTTTCTATAGAAAACTTGGGCGATCGCCAACTTTTCTATAGAAAACTTGGGCGATCGCCAACTTTTCTATAGAAAACTTGGGCGATCGCCAACTTTTCTATAGAAAACTTGGGCGATCGCCAACTTTTCTATAGAAAACTTGGGCGATCGCCAACTTTTCTATAGAAAACTTGGGCGATCGCCAACTTTTCTATAGAAAACTTGGGCGATCGCCAACTTTTCTATAGAAAACTTGGGCGATCGCCAACTCTTCTATAGAAAACTTGGGCGATCGCCAACTTTTCTATAGAAAACTTTTGCGATCGCCAACTTTTGTATAGAAAACTTGGGCGATCGCCAACTTTTCTGTAGAAAACTTGGGCGATTGCCAACTTTTCTATAGAAAACTAAGGCGATCGCCAACTTTTCTATAGAAAACTTGGGCGATCGCCAACTTTTCTATAGAAAACTTGGGCGATCGCCAACTTTTCTATAGAAAACTTGGGCGATCGCCAACTTTTCTATAGAAAACTTGGGCGATCGCCAACTTTTCTATAGAAAACTTGGGCGATCGCCAACTTTTCTATAGAAAACTTGGGCGATCGCCAACTTTTCTATAGAAAACTTGGGCGATCGCCAACTTTTCTATAGAAAACTTGGGCGATCGCCAACTCTTTTATAGAAAACTTGGGCGATCGCCAACTTTTCTATAGAAAACTTGGGCGATTGCCAACTTTTCTATAGAAAACTTGGGCGATCGCCAACTTTTCTATAGAAAACTTGGGCGATCGCCAACTTTTCTATAGAAAACTTGGGCGATCGCCAACTTTTCTATAGAAAACTTGGGCGATCGCCAACTTTTCTATAGAAAACTTGGGCGATCGCCAACTTTTCTATAGAAAACTTGGGCGATCGCCAACCTTTCTATAGAAAACTTTTGCGATCGCCAACTTTTCTAAAGAAAACTTGGGCTATCGCCAACTTTTCTGTAGAAAACTTGGGCGATCGCCAACTTTTCTATAGAAAAGTTGGCGATCGCCCAAGTTTTCTATAGAAGAGTTGGCAATCGCCAACTTTTCTATAGAAAACTTGGGCGATCGCCAACTTTTCTATAGAAAACTTGGGCGATCGCCAACTTTTCTATAGAAAACTTGGGCGATCGCCAACTCTTCTATAGAAAACTTGGGCGATCGCCAACTTTTCTATAGAAAACTTGGGCGATTGCCAACTTTTCTATAGAAAACTTGGGCGATCGCCAACTTTTCTATAGAAAACTTGAGCGATCGCCAACTTTTCTATAGAAAACTTAGGCGATCGCCCACATTTCTATAGAAAACTAAGGCGATCGCAATTATTAATAATACCATGATCAAGTTATTAATATTTATTATGATATAATAGTTTTTGGAAATCCCTCTACTTTAAAAAAATACCATTTCAATATTTGAAAAAAATCAAGTTTCTTGAGAACCTAAAGAAGTTTTCTCCAATTTGGGGTGTGTCTTAGAATAATAACTATAAAAATAGATATTTTATTATATGTTCGAAAAAATGTTCTAAATTTTTTAATAACTTTTAGAATGATTTAGCAAATTATTAACAAATTTTTCTTGTCTTCTTTGTCTTTAAATTATTTCATTTGTAAAGCCATAAATTTTTGACATAAACATTTAAATATATACAAATGCGAATAATTTAAACCCTACTTGAGACAGCGAAAAACTGGTATAGGTCGGTCGCATGAGCTCTAACATTTTTTGCCATTAAATTGTTATTCTGCTCAACGATACGTTGTGCATAAATTTGAAAAAAAATTTCAGAATTACTTAAAATTCGTAAAAAAATAGTGGAATAATAAAGTAGAGATAATTAAGAAATTAAAAAAAAATAATCGTTTTTAATATTAGTTCTGCAAAAAAAATGTAAAAAGGGGATAACACTTTAATTTTGATATATTATAATTATCAAGATTTCGAGATATAGAGACCAAGAACGTCATCAAATAAATACTATCGAGCAAAACTGGATTTTATGTGATGACACAAGAGGGCGTTGGTTTTAAAGAATTAGAAGAAAAAAAAAGCAAATAAATTGTTGAATACAAGATGACTCAATGTAAGAAATCTAATTTTTTTTTTTCCTATATACAAATTTTCTTTAGAAATATTTTTCTATAGAAAAATTTTCTTTCGAAATATTTTTCTATAGAAAAATTTTCGATAGAAATATTTTTCTATAGAAAAATTTTTCTGTAGAAAAATTTTCGATAGAAATATTTTTCTATAGAAAAATTTTCTTTGGAGATATTTTTCTATAGACAAATTTTCTTTGGAGATATTTTTCTATAGAAAAATTTTCTTTAGAAATATTTTTCTATAGAAAAATTTTCTTTAGAAATATTTTTCTATAGAAAAATTTTCTTTAGAAATATTTTTCTATAGAAAAATTTTCTTTAGAAATATTTTTCTATAGAAAAATTTTCTTTAGAAATATTTTTCTATAGAAAAATTTTCTTTAGAAATATTTTTCTATAGAAAAATTTTCTTTAGAAATATTTTTCTATAGAAAAATTTTCTTTAGAAATATTTTTCTATAGAAAAATTTTCTTTAGAAATATTTTTCTATAGAAAAATTTTCTTTAGAAATATTTTTCTATAGAAAAATTTTCTTTAGAAATATTTTTCTATAGAAAAATTTTCTTTAGAAATATTTTTCTATAGAAAAATTTTCTTTAGAAATATTTTTCTATAGACAAATTTTCTTTAGAAATATTTTTCTATAGAAAAATTTTCTTTAGAAATATTTTTCTATAGAAAAATTTTCTTTAGAAATATTTTTCTATAGAAAAATTTTCTTTAGAAATATTTTTCTATAGAAAAATTTTCTTTAGAAATATTTTTCTATAGAAAAATTTTCTTTAGAAATATTTTTCTATAGAAAAATTTTCTTTAGAAATATTTTTCTATAGAAAAATTTTCTTTAGAAATATTTTTCTATAGAAAAATTTTCTTTAGAAATATTTTTCTATATAAAAATTTTCTTTAGAAATATTTTTCTATAGAAAAATTTTCTTTAGAAATATTTTTCTATAGAAAAATTTTCTTTAGAAATATTTTTCGATAGAAAAATTTTCTTTAGAAATATTTTTCTATAGAAAAATTTTCTTTAGAAATATTTTTCTATAGAAAAATTTTCTTTAGAAATATTTTTCTATAGAAAAATTTTCTTTAGAAATATTTTTCTATAGAAAAATTTTCTTTAGAAATATTTTTCTATAGAAAAATTTTCTTTAGAAATATTTTTCTATAGAAAAATTTTCTTTAGAAATATTTTTCTATAGAAAAATTTTCTTTAGAATTATTTTTCTATAGAAAAATTTTCTTAAGAATTATTTTTCTATAGAAAAATTTTCTTTGGAAATATTTTTCTATAGAAAAATTTTCTTTAGAATTATTTTTCTATAGGAAAATTTTCTTTAGAATTATTTTTCTATAGAAAAATTTTCTTTAGAATTATTTTTCTATAGAAAAATTTCCTTTAGAAATATTTTTCTATAGAAAAATTTCCTTTAGAAATATTTTTCTATAGAAAAATTTTCTTTAGAAATATTTTTCTAGAGAAAAATTTTCTTTAGAATTATTTTTCTATAGAAAAATTTTCTTTAGAAATATTTTTCTATAGAAAATTTTTCTTTAGAATTATTTTTCTATAGAAAAATTTTCTTTAGAAATATTTTCGATAGAAATATTTTTCTATAGAAAAATTTTTCTGTAGAAAAATTTTCGATAGAAATATTTTTCTATAGAAAAATTTTCTTTGGAGATATTTTTCTATAGAAAAATTTTCTTTGGAGATATTTTTCTATAGAAAAATTTTCTTTAGAAATATTTTTCTATAGAAAAATTTTCTTTAGAAATATTTTTCTATAGAAAAATTTTCTTTAGAAATATTTTTCTAAAAAATATGTTCGATAGAAATATTTTTGTATAGAAAAATTTTCTTTAGAAATATTTTTCTATAGAAAAATTTTCTTTGGAAAAATTTTTCTATAGAAAACTTTTCTTTAGAAATATTTTTCTATAGAAAAATTTTCTTTAGAAATATTTTTCTATAGAAAAATTTTCTTTAGAAATAGAAAAAATAGAAAAATTTTCTTTAGAAATATTTTTCTATAGAAAAATTTTCTTTAGAAATATTTTTCTATAGAAAAATTTTCTTTAGAAATATTTTTCTATAGAAAAATTTTCTTTAGAAATATTTTTCTATAGAAAAATTTTCTTTAGAAATATTTTTCTATAGAAAAATTTTCTTTAGAAATATTTTTCTATAGAAAAATTTTCTTTAGAAATATTTTTCTATAGAAAAATTTTCTTTAGAAATATTTTTCTATAGAAAAATTTTCTTTAGAAATATTTTTCTATAGAAAAATTTTCTTTAGAAATATTTTTCTATAGAAAAATTTTCTTTAGAAATATTTTTCTATAGAAAAATTTTCTTTAGAAATATTTTTCTATAGAAAAATTTTCTTTAGAAATATTTTTCTATAGAAAAATTTTCTTTAGAAATATTTTTCTATAGAAAAATTTTCTTTAGAAATATTTTTCTATAGAAAAATTTTCTTTAGAAATATTTTTCTATAGAAAAATTTTCTTTAGAAATATTTTTCTGTAGAAAAATTTTCTTTAGAAATATTTTTCTATAGAAAAATTTTCTTTAGAAATATTTTTCTATAGAAAAATTTTCTTTAGAAATATTTTTCTATAGAAAAATTTTCTTTAGAAATATTTTTCTATAGAAAAATTTTCTTTAGAAATATTTTTCTATAGAAAAATTTTCTTTGGAAATATTTTCTTTAGAATTATTTTTCTATAGAAAAATTTTCTTTAAAAATATTTTTCTATAGAAAAATTTTCTTTAGAATTATTTTTCTATAGAAAAATTTTTTTTGGAAATATTTTTCTATAGAAAAATTTTCTTTAGAATTATTTTTCTATAGAAAAATTTTCTTTAGAATTATTTTCCTATAGAAAAATTTTCTTTAGAATTATTTTTCTATAGAAAAATTTTCTTGATAATTTTTTTGTATAGAAAAATTTTCTTGAGAATTTTTTTGTATAGAAAAATTTTCTTGAGAATTATTTTTCTATAGAAAAATTTTCTTTAGAATTATTTTTCTATAGAAAAATTTTCTTGAGAATTATTTTTCTATAGAAAATTTTTTTTAGAATTATTTTTCTATACAAAAATTTTCTTTAGAAATATTTTTTTGTGAATAACCTTAGATTTAGTTTATCCTAAAAGTAGGCTACACAAGTGTTTCTTAAATGTCTTACATTTCGATCGATATCGAATGTTGCCAGATATTTCAGTATTGAACATTTAGAGAATTCCGGCAGGGATACGTTGTTTTTAATATTACAAATTTGACGGATTTAGTCGTTTTAGTGGTGTAGGGTATTTATAGTTTAAACTTTGACGCAAATTCTGCATTTTGATATTATTCAAATAAATCTAGTTGATCTTTAATCTTTAAAGAATATTTTGAAAATTAATTTTAAATACCTATCAATCAGTATTCAATAATAGACAAGTCATTTAGACTTATTTATTCTTATTTAGAATTTTGGGTTTAAATAATGAAAACTTGATTGAAATTTCGGAATTTTTTAAATGGAATCATCGTCTTTGTCTAAATACTTAATCATTTAAGGCCAGTAAGTGTAACTCTTCAAAAAAGCCAAGATAAGTCTAGAGGAAATTTTGAAATCACTTTCGGTTTTGAATTCTATATATAAACAAAACAAGTGCTTAATATTAAAATATTGATAAAATGATGATGATAAATAAATTTATTAAATAGATTTGAGGAATTATTAAGCAAAATTCTAAGAAATTTTGAGAATCTGAATTATAGTTTGAATATTTTCAAGATTCGTTGCTAGAGGGGTTTTTTAGTTATGAGTCATATTTATTGCCTAAATTTCTAGTATTTGATCTTAAAACTCTTCAGATCTTCTTAAGGAGAAGTTTTATATTAGTTCTCCGTATCTGAAATCTGGGTAGCTTAACAAAAATTTAGAAAGCTTTAAATATTTTAAATCATTTTTTAATGGTTTTCAATATTTGCCTAATGATCGGTTCGTAAAAGTTGTCCAAACAAACTCATATTAACATTTTCAATGTTCAAAGTTCCATTTTTGGTTAAGTTATGTTTGGAAATTTTTCGGAATATTAAATCAATGGTAGACATGATAATTTAATTTAAAACTCATATTGTGATAAATATCCAAATCCAACCACACGCCACATTTCAATATCTCCAAGATACTCGTATTCTATTAAACAACTCAATAAAATTTTTTTTATTTATCCCAAACAAGTTCTTAGTAATCTCTATATAGATAAATAGTATCTGTGTAAAAAAAACAGATACTTATATTAATGCTAATTTAACAGTTTAGTAGATTTATTAAGAATTAGTTATAGAATGTGGATATGACCGTCCAATTCTTCCGGTATCATAAGTTTTTCAAAATCAAATTCGAACTATTATAATTGGCAAAGAAGGTTGCTCGTTTAATAGTGTAAAAATATTTAAGGTTCTTTGGTTTAATTCTTTAAAAAAAACAAAATAAAAGCATTGAAAACTATTAAAATTATGAAGGATTTAGACCAAATTAGTTTAAATAAATTCTTAGTTTTAGGTTAAAATAATTTGTTAAACTAATTTTATGGTTTTCTATATACAAATTTTTGTATTAATTGTAATAAAAGTTAAATTAAAAAATCGTCTTTGGAAATCAAGTGTAATTTGATTCAAGCATTAAGTTCAAATCCTCAAATTACTTAGTTTAATCAAGCATTTAAAAGAAGGTATTACACTACTAAATGTGAAAGCCCGGCCTTGCCCGTCTTACTTCTAATTTGTTTTAATAATTCAGAGTATTCCTTTTGCCAAATCGGAGCATTCGATATCGTTCTAAAACTCAGACTTTTAAGCAAATATTGTGTAGCATACCTTAGGGATTTTCAAAATAATTTTTCCAAAAAGTTTAATAAAATTTGATAGTTAAACATACCCGTTTGTTTGGCAAAACTTTTAGTTTAAATGATATTTTTTCCTATCAGGAAACTTTTGATAAAAAAGTTACTGTCAGGTGTGTGATGGAAAACGATCGTTTTCAAGTCGATCGATTTCTGATATATTTTTGAGATAATTTTCGGGTATTTTCCTAAAAAATTCAAACCAAATGAAAGACAAAATATTTAATCCTTTTGACTGATATTTTATCTTTCATTTGGTTTGAATTTTTTGCCAAAATAACAGAAAATTACCTCAAAAATAAATCTAAAATCGAACGATTTGAAAACGATCGATTTCCATCACATACCTGATACAGGTATGAAACTTATATATTCGGGTATGTGATGGAAAACGATCGTTTTGAAATCGATCGATTTCAGATATATCAGGTATGTGAAGGACATTTTTTGTTTTCAAATCGATCGATTTCAGACATATTTTTTAGCTAATTTTCGGTTATTTCCCCCCCAAAAAAAAATGAAAATTTTGGCTTTAATCCTTTTGACTGATATTTTATCTTTCATTTGGTTTGAATTTTTTGGGAAAACAACCGAAAATTATCTCAAAAATATATCTGAAATCGATCGATTTGAAAACGATCGTTTTCCATCACATACCTGTATTTTTCAGATAATTTTCGGTTATTTTCCCAAAAAATTCAAAACAAATGAAAGATAAAATATCACTCAAAAGGATTGAAGCCAAAATTTTCATTTTTTTGGGGAAAATAATAATAATAATAAGCCAAAATTTTCATTTTTTTGGGGAAAATAACCGAAAATTTGCTAAAAAATATGTCTGAAATCGATCGATTTGAAAACGAAAAATGTCTATCACATACCTTATTATTATGTTATTTAGATTATCCTAAAAGTATGTTACACAAATGTTTCTGAAATATCATACATTTCGATCGATTTCGAAAACGTCAATTTGACCCCTGTGTGAATCTGCCGTGTTTTAAGCATTGATCACCAAACTCTACGAACAAGGGACAACCACTTTCACTTTTCACCTTTTCGGATTTGTTGATATTGCGGACGTCCTCCCAGAATGTAGCCTGGCTCACAGTGTCAAAGACTTTTGACTCGGACCAGGCTTTAACAAGGTCCCTAAAGGTTCAAGCTTTTATCGATCTGAGTTGATACATCATTTAGTACATTTAGCTTTAAACCAGTTTTTAACTAGGATCTTTATTTTACAAGATCTCTGCTGGTTCAAGCTTTAGAGCTGTGGTAAAGGCGTTTTTGTCCAATTAACACGATCTCTATTTTTCAAGCAAATGCCAAATAATGCGGGATCCCATGCAAAGAAATCTTTTTTATAGCCAAATGTTCTTTCAATATTAAATGCACGTAGGTCCCACTAATATTTTCATATCCCTAGGTCTCAGCTTCTACCGTTTTTCCAGCGGGGGCTTGGCATGAACATTCGTAATGAGGTTGCCTTCTAGTGCCAGCAAACTTTGAGAACATATGATATAGAATTTAGTTGCCTATGGGTAGAATTCGCAATCAGGAAGCACATTTTACACTTAGGATTTCTTTGCAGGGGTCCAAACACGGGAAGAGATGCAACATTTTTCGGCCTTGACATCCTTTCTGACTCCATAACGAAGATTCTTGAGAGTTTCTCGAGCAGTGAAATCGTTGTTGCTGGCAATTTCAATGTTCACAACTCAACTTGACTTTGGTATTCAAGTCACACAACTCCCTATGCTCCACTGGGAGTCAAGGATAACAGAAGAAGAAGAACTCCATCTCACAGATCTGATAAGTACGAAGTAGATGTTTTTGTACCACTCGGTTATTCCGATCACTGCACCATCTGTAACTATGCCTTATATATTCTTTCCAGCGCGTGCAGTTAAAAGGGTTTTAGCCGATCTTAACATAAATAAGTCTCCTGGGCCGAATGGCATACCAGCACTGGTCTTAAAACAGTGCTTTTCGACGTAAGCTAGTCCATTAGTCAACCTTTTTCTTTATACCATGCCCGTGAATTTCCTATTTCTTGGAAGGCTCCTCAAATAAATATAATGGGAAGTATGATCAATTACTATCTTGTCAAATATTTGGAGTCTTATAACCTACTAAGCTACCGGCAGTATGGATTTCGTATGGATCGCTCTACGGGTGACATATTAGCCTTACTATCCGAAAAATAGTGCCGTTCTATTCACCGTTTTGCCGAAAGTTAAGTTGTAGCTCTCGATATTTTCAAGGCGTTTGATAGAGTGTGTCATGAAGCACTTCTATCAAAACTATTTGCTTTTGGTCTAGGTAACCAATCCTATCAAGTAAGAGTTGTTGTACATCGGATATTATCCGAAGATCTAGGTAACCAATCCTATCAAGTAAGAGTTGTTGTACATGGGATATTATCCGAAGAGTTCAAGACTAATTCGGGGGTACCTCAAGGCTTCATTCCTTCTCCTACACTTTTTTACTTTTCAAAATCACTTTCTGTAGTTAAAGAATAATGCCAATAGGCAAATCATGAATGATGCACTAAATTCCGACCTAACTACAATCTCCAAATAGATTCGCTATAACATGATCGATTTTGTAAGATCCAATGTTGTGTGTTAACACTTAAACGCGTTACGGACCATGTTACTTCGTTTGTAATTATGGGTGGGAAAATGAAACTCTTGATGTTCTGGGCATGAAAATTCCGTGGAATTTCCCTTGGACTAAACACATTTTCCAAGAGTCTCCAAAGCGGTGTAAGGCATACTTTACTTCAACTCATCTCCTTACTACTTAAACCTCATTTATCCGACCGAAAATGGAATTCAACTCTCATATATTTGCAGGTGCTTCAAAGTCTGTTTTAGAGCTTCTCGATCGTGTATAAGAAGGGGCTAATTTACTTATCGGTGACAGTAGAATAACCAATTCTATTTGCTCATTGGAGCATCGTCGCAATGTGGATGGCGTTTCACAGTTCTCTCGTAACTATAACGGTATCAATCCATATTAGGGATCTTGTTCCTGAAACCCGTACATTTCTTCGTAGCACATGAAATTCAACATCGGTGCATCCCTTTGTAGTTGATTTTCCAGTGGATCAAACGACGCACTTTAGAGAAAATTCGTTTTTTTTTCCGCACAGTACAAATGTGAAATAAACTTCCAGTATCAGTCTTCCTTTCTAAATATTGATTTCTAAAGTTGCAATACCAAACAATAGAAGTAATATTTGTACGACAAAACCTTCTGAATACGTATTTTTCTTCGGTTATCCTCAACGCTCAGTAAAGCCTAGGGCCTCAGCCGTCCTTTCATATCGAACTCTATTGCGAGATGTTAGGAATACGTCGTTCCATTAATTGTTTTCTGCTTGCAACTCCGCATCAATTGAACTTCCCCACGCTCTAAGTACCAGGTGTACTAAAACGACGGCCGCTTCCCTGATCTTAGCTCTTCATTTCTTATGCGATTCGGCCACTATATATTAAGGAGTTGTATATTCCTAACTTGGTTACGGAGAATGCAGATTTTGCCTTGTTAATAACCGATTTAATATACTCGTCGGCGCCACCTTTTGTAGATATTAAACATCCAAGATAATTAAAAGTACCTTCACATCCAATAACGCCGTTATCCACTTTGATGTGTGTTCACAGATTGGCGCCATAGGCTCTAGGCTTAATAAAGGGTGGTTAAATTGTAAGGGCCGATGTTGAATGTGAACCACGCCTAAACGCCAAGTTTTTTTCCGAATTTTATTTGACATTTCTCTATTTTAGAATTACTCAATTTGAACCATGGAAAGATACACAATCCAACAACGTGTTAAAGTTATCCAGACTTATTATGAAAATGGGCGTTCAAATCAAAATGCATATCGTACACTTCGTGATTTTTTTGGTCAATTTGATTGTCCAAATGTGCGTACAATCGCAAAAATCGTGGAAAAATTCGAGCAAACGGGGTCTGCAGGAGATGTGTGAACACCAGTGCATGCTCGTACAGCTCGTACTGCAGAAAACATTGCTGTTGTTCGCGATAGTTTGGCTGAAGAGCCGTCCACCTCAACTCGTCGTCGTGTCCGACAATATCACCTCTCACGCTCGTCGTTGATGAACATTATGCATAAAGACTTGCATTTACACGCTTACAAGGTGCAATTGGCTCAAGAACTAAAGCCTCTTGACCATTCCAAACGTCGTGAATGGACAGAATGGTGGCCAGAAATGGCAACAGTGAATGATCAATTTTCGAAGAAAATCATCTTCAGTGATGAGGCACATTTTCACCTCAGTGGATTCGTCAATAAACAGAATTGCCGCATTTGGGCGAATTAGAATCCAAGAGTGATTGTCGAAAAACCAATGCACCCACAAAGAGTGACTGTTTGGTGCGGTTTATGGGCTGGCGGCATCATCGGTCCGTATTTTTTCCAAAATGAGGCCGGTCAGGCAGTTACTGTGAATGGTGTTCGCTATCGTGAGATGATAAAGAATTTTGTATGGCCCGAATTGGAAGATATGGATGTGGACGATCTGTGGTTTCAGCAGGACGGTGCCACTTGCCACACAGCTAACGAAACAATGGCTCTTTTGCGCCGTGTTATCTCACGTAATGGCGATGTTAATTGGCCGCCAAGATCATGTGATTTTACACCGTTAGACTTTTTTCTTTGGGGTTATTTGAAAGAAAAGGTGTACGTCGATAAGCCAGCAACAATTCAAGAGCTAAAGGATGAGATAATTCGGCACATTAACGGCATTGAACCTCCATTATGCCTCAGGGTCATTGAAAATTTGGACCATCGGATGGAGGTGTGCCACCGTGGTCGCGGCGCCCATTTGGCCGATATTTTATTCCATACATAATTGAGTAATACCAATATATCATAATAAAATAAAATTACAATAATTTCCTAAATAGTTTGTGTTTTATTCAAAATCAACATCGGCCCCTGAAATTTAACCACCCGATATATGTCTTGGAAATATTGATTTCCAGCCCTGATTTAACAGTGATAGCGTTACTATTTTTTTTGAAGCTGACCTGAGCTTTGTTATAGAAGACATACATTTTCCACATATTCCAAGTCCTCGAGTTATTTAAAGGGTGTACATTGGATAACTCGTCTACCATTCAGAGACGTGCATATTATATCTATAGTCGATGACAAGGAAAAATATTATAGGTGAAAAGAACCATCTCAGTAGTGATTTCGAACGGATTTGAAAATTTACCCTAGGATTCGGCATTTGTAATCCATGTACATTGCCCGATTTAGTTTTATAATTTTTGTTGGTATGTTACGATTTTCTAAAAATCTCCACAAAAAGCTTCTGTTGACACTGTCAAAGGCCTTCATAAAGTCGATAAACGCTAGGAATATGAGGGTGCGGAATTCATTACATTGATCTAGTACCATTCTTACTGTGATCAACACCAGAACGGTTTTCTCTATACCCGGATATTCTATTAAAAATTAATCAACTTAGTATCGGGTGTTTTTTATTGAGGTATAGAACTTTAAGTTGGCATCACTTTTTTAACCGGCGGCCATTTTGTCAGCTGTCAAGTGATTAATATTTAGTTTGGTTTGCCATTTCATCATGAACAGGTTGACAAAAGAACAACGCTTGCAAATCGTGCAAATTTATTTCGAAAATAATGGTTCAGTTCGCGAAGTTTACCGCAAGCTCCGTCCATTTTATGGTCGACATAATCGTCCATCAGAGCAATTAATTCGGTTAACCATGGATCGTTTTCGCACTACGTTTACTCTATGTGATAATACGCATCCGCAGCGACGTCGAACAGTGCGCACCGAAGAAACAATTGCCGCTGTAGAGCAAAGTGTTGAAGAGGACCCGAATGAATCGATTCGCCACCGTGCACAGCAATTGGAGCTTTGTCCATCAACTTTATGGAAGATTTTGCGCAAAGATCTTGGCTTGCGACCTTACAAGATCCAGCTTGTGCAAGAATTAAAGCAGCGAGACCATGCAATGCGTCGTGATTTTGGTGCATGGGCCGAAAATGAGATTGATCTCGATGCTGATTTTCATCGCTAAATTTTGTTCAGTGATGAGGCTCATTTTTGGTCGAATGGCTACGTCAACAAGCAAAATTGCCGCATTTGGAGTGAAGAGAATCCACATGAGACCCTTGAGACGCCATTACATCCACAAAAACTGACTGTTTGGTGTGCTCTATGGGCTGGTGGAGTCATTGGGCCATACTTCTTCCGAAATAATGCTGGAGAGTCAGTTACCATAAATGGAGACCGGTATAGAGTCATGATAACCGACTATTTTGTTCCCCAATTGGATGGCATGAATGTGGATGAGTTGTGGTTCCAACAAGACGGCGCTACATGCCACACAGCGCACGTCACAATTGAATTGACCTGTCAATTGGCCACCAAGATCGTGCGATTTGACACCACTGGATTATTTTCTTTGGGATATGTGAAGTCGCTCGTCTACGCCAACAAACCAGAAACGTTAGGGGACTTGGAAGCCAACATTCGTGGCGTTATTGCCAACATACGGCCCCATATGCTCGAAAAAGTAGTTAAAAATTGGACCTGTAGTATTGGCTTTATTCGAGCCAGCCGCGGCGGCTACATGCCCGAAATCATATTTAAACATTAATGGCATAAAATTATCCTCCCAATAAAGCCAAATTGATGGACATTAAAACGATTTTCTTGTGTTTTATTTCAATTCGAAGTTCTATACCTCTAAAAAAACTCGGATTTTGGAAAACTTGTTATACCCCTGTAGTTATTGCAGTCTTTAGGGTCACCATTTTTTAGGAATTTTGACTAGAAATACCTTCTTTCCAGGAAGTTGGTAGAATTTTCAGAGTACAGCATCAATGTTTTTAAAAGATCAACTAAATTTGGACGTAAGGATGTTGCTTTATCGTCAAAAATAGTATTTAGTTCAAAGATACACGAAAATTCTCAAAAGCTAATTTCTAAAGTTGGAATACTATACATTAGATGTAACATTTGTACGATAAAACATTCTGAAAACGTTAATTTTCAAAAATTTTAGGAGTGGTTCTCACAGATTGTTCAATATTGAAATATAAAAGGCAACCTTCGTATCTTAAAAGTTCTCAGTTTATTAAAATTTTTAAAATGTAATATAATTTGATACTACCAATTAAAAATATGGCCATTTTATGGTTTTCAACATCTGGTAACACTTTGCCTTTAGCAAACTGCCTAAAAGTAGGCAATGAATTTTGTTAGTGTTAAAGTTTGTTTTCAAATATTGATCTTATTCTTTAAACAAAACAAATTTATTGCATATTGTTAGGCTGTATGTTTTATATGATAACCCATTAAGTGCCAATCAAAGTAAATAATGATTGTTATATTTTTGTTTGTATTTATATTTGTAATAACAAAAAGAAGCTGGTATTCAAAATTGGATATTGTTCCTAGAATAAACGCAATCTAAAATCGCTTTAGAGCTTTAAACAAAAATGATATCGACAGATATCGACATTTAAATACTTCTTAGTAATTTTTGTAGTTATTACTACATTTTGAATTAAAATAGTATAATTATGTGAAATTTTATTTTGTATTATTTACACTTGAATTTTACATACAAATATTTCCCAATCCTAAAGTGTAACTAAATATGTCTGACATGCCAAAACCTTTCTGCTGCTAACAATATCTACATTTTTTTAAATAGTCTCTAAAAAAGCGATACATTTAAAGATATTGAAATACAAATTTATGACGTTATAAATAAATTGTCTGCATAAATTAAACAAAACTAAACATTTTTTTTATACCATTTGCTATGAAGTTAACAAATAATAAAAACCCCAAAAAACGCCAAAACAAACAATGAACAAAACATTAAACAATTGCACATGATAGTATTAACAATTTTTTATTTAATGCAATGAAATGTTGATTGAATTTCATTTGTGGTATCACTTGTAAGTAGGAATATATTCATTTATATTTGCCTTAAGTTTTGGCATTTCAGATACTTAAAGTGTTCATGAGCAGAGTAAAAGATACTTTCATGCTGGTGGCAAAGTAATGGCATATTTTGGTATTTTACTTAAAAAAATAAAAAAAACTAGTTTTCATTGTCTTGTTTCTTCTGTGATTTTTGCTGAAGAGTCTGTGTTTTCATGCAGATTGTAAAGAGTTTAGAGATTTTTGATTTTTTCGTATAATCTTGTCTGTGGTAAATGTGTGCTGTGACCTAATTTTGGCCTTAAAATGTAAACAAAAGAAAATTTGCCTACAGATTTAAAAAAAAATCCAAACAATTTTTTGCTTAGTAAATTTTGTATTATGTCATAGCTTGCAAAAATTCTTTAATGAATTTTAAAACATCAAAAATTTTTCTATTGAAAAAATATTTCTAAAGAAAATTTTTCTATCGAAAAAATATTTCTAAAGAAAATTTTTCTATCGAAAAAATAATTCAAAAGAAAATTTTTCTATCGAAAAAATAATTCAAAAGAAAATTTTTCTATCGAAAAAATAATTCGAAAGAAAACTTTTCTATCGCAAAAATGTTTCTAACAAAATTTTTTCTATAGAAAAATAGTTCTAATAAAAATTTTTCTATAGAAAAATATTTCTAATAAAAATTTTTCTATAGAAAAATATTTCTAACAAAATTTTTTCTATAGATAAATATTTCTAACAAAATTTTTTCTATAGAAAAATATTTCCAACAAAATTTTTTCTATAGAAAAGTATTTCCAACAAAATTTTTTCTATAGAAAAAAATTTCTAACAAAATTTTTTCTATAGAAAAATATTTCTAACGAAAATTTTTTCTATAGAAAAATATTTCTAACAAAATTTTTTCTATAGAAAATATTTCTAACAAAAATTTTTTTTATAGAAAAATATTTCTAACAAAATTTTTTCTATAGAAAAATATTTCTAACAAAATTTTTTCTATAGAAAAATATTTCTAACAAAATTTTTTCTATAGAAAAATATTCCTAACAAAATTATTTCTATAGAAAAATATTTCTAACAAAATTTTTTCTATAGAAAAATATTTCTAAAGAAAATTTTTCTATCGAAAAAATAATTCTAAAGAAAATTTGTCTATCGAAAAAATAATTCTAAAAAAAATTTTTCTATAGAAAAATATTTCTATAGAAAATTTTTCTATAGAAAAATATCTCTAAAGAAAACTTGTCTATAGAAAAATATTTCTAAAGAAAATTTTTCTAACGAAAAAATATTTCTAAAGAAAATTTTCTATAGAAAAATATTTCTAAAGAAAATTTTCTATAGAAAAATATTTCTAAAGAAAATTTTTCTATACAAAAATATTTCTAAGGAAAATTTTTCTATACAAAAATATTTCTAAAGAAAATTTTTCTATCGAAAAAATATTTATAAAGAAAATTTTTCTAGAGAAAAACATTTCTTAAGAAAATATTTCTTTAGAAAAATATTTCTAAAGAAAATTTTTCTATTGAAAAATATTTCTAAAGAAAATTTTTCTAAAGAAAATTTTTCTATTGAAAAACATTTCTAAAGAAAATTTTTCTATAGCAAAATATTTCTAAAGAAAATTTTTCTATCGAAAAAATATTTATAAAGTAAATTTTTCTCTCGAAAAAATATTTCTATAGAAAATTCTTCTATCGAAAAAATATTTCTAAAGAAAATATTTCTATCGAAAAAATATTTCTAAAGAAAATGTTTCTATTGAAAAAATATTTCTAAAGAAAATTTTTCTATCGAAAAAATATTTTTAAAGAAATTTTTTCTATCGAAAAAATAGTTCTAAAGAAAAATATTTCTAAAGAAAAATATTTCTAAAGAAAAATATTTCTAAAGAAAAAAAATTTTTCTAAAGAAAAATATTTCTAAAGAAAATTTTTCTATAGAAAAATATTTCTAAAGAAAATTTTTCTATAGAAAAATATTTCTAAAGAAAATTTTTCTAAAGAAAAATATTTCTAAAGAAAATTTTTCTATAGAAAAATATTTCTAAAGAAAATTTTTCTATAGAAAAATATTTCTATCGAAAATTTTTCTTTAGAAAAATATTTCTTTTGAAAATTTTTCTTTAGAAAAATATTTCTATTGAATTTTTTTTTTAGAAAAATATTTCTATCGAAAGTTTTTCTATAGAAAAATATTTCTATCAAAAATTTTTATATAGAAAAATATTTCTAACGAAAATTTTTCTATAGAAAAATATTTCTTTCAAAAATTTTTCGTTAGAAAAATATTTCTATCGAAAATTTTTCTTTAGAAAAATATTTCTATCGAAAATTTTTCTTTAGAAAAATATTTCTATCGAAAATTTTTCTTTAGAAAAATATTTCTATCGAAAAATTTTCTTTAGAAAAATATTTCTATCGAAAATTTTTCTTTAGAAAAATATTTCTATCGAAAATTTTTGTTTAGAAAAATATTTAAGAAAATTTTTCTATAGAAAAATATTTCTAAAGAAAATTTTTCTTTAGAAAAATATTTCTATTGAAAATTTTTCTTTAGAAAAATATTTCTATCGAAAATTTTTCTTTAGAAAAATATTTCTATCGAAAATTTTTCTTTAGAAAAATTTGAAAATTTTTCTTTAGAAAAATATTTCTATTGAAAATTTTTTTTTAGAAAAATATTTCTATCGAAAGTTTTTCTATAGAAAAATATTTCTATCAAAAATTTTTATATAAAAAAATATTTCTAACGAAAATTTTTCTATAGAAAAATATTTCTATCAAAAATTTTTCTTTAGAAAAATATTTCTATCGAAAATTTTTCTTTAGAAGAATATTTCTATAGAAAATTTTTCTTTAGAAAAATATTTCTATCGAAAATTTTTCTTTAGAAAAATATTTCTATCGAAAAATTTTCTTTAGAAAAATATTTCTATCGAAAAATTTTTTTTAGAAAAATATTTCTATCGAAAATTTTTCTTTAGAAAAATATTTCTATCGAAAATTTTTGTTTAGAAAAATATTTAAGAAAATTTTTCTATAGAAAAATATTTCTAAAGAAAATTTTTCGATAGAAAAATATTTCTATTGAAAATTTTTCTTTAGAAAAATATTTCTATCGAAAATTTTTCTTTAGAAAAATATTTCTATCGAAAATTTTTCTTTAGAAAAATTTGAAAATTTTTCTTTAGAAAAATATTTCTATTGAACATTTTTTTTTTAGAAAAATATTTCTATCGAAAGTTTTTCTATAGAAAAATATTTCTATCAAAAATTTTTATATAGAAAAATATTTCTAATGAAAATTTTTCTATAGAAAAATATTTCTATCAAAAATTTTTCTTTAGAAAAATATTTCTATCGAAAATTTTTCTTTAGAAAAATATTTCTATCGAAAATTTTTCTTTAGAAAAATATTTCTATCGAAAAATTTTCTTTAGAAAAATATTTCTATCGAAAAATTTTTTTTAGAAAAATATTTCTATCGAAAATTTTTCTTTAGAAAAATATTTCTATCGAAAATTTTTGTTTAGAAAAATATTTAAGAAAATTTTTCTATAGAAAAATATTTCTAAAGAAAATTTTTCTTTAGAAAAATATTTCTATTGAAAATTTTTCTTTAGAAAAATATTTCTATCGAAAATTTTTCTTTAAAAAAATATTTCTATCGAAAATTTTTCTTTAGAAAAATATTTCTATCGTAAATTTTTCTTTAGAAAAATATTTCTATCGAAATTTTTTAAGTTTAATTTTTTCATTAGTCTTCAGTTGTTATGTTTAATGATGGTATTTCCCTAAAAGTACGTAATCATGTGTAAGTTGGTATTTTTAAAAATTATTTTGAAAATTTTTGTGGTGTTGGAATTACTTCATTTGGAATGTCTATCCCATTCGTCTGTCTTTCTGTCGCCTTTTCACCAAACGACAATTTGACTTATTTTAATAGTATTACCATTTACTTTTGGCGTTTGGTGTCTTCTTTATTTTCGCTTTAACAGACAAACTGTCATTTTGAGTTTTACTTTTAACTTGTCTCGAATTTTTTTATATTTGGGTGTAGAGCGATTGTCAGCTTTTATTTTCATTTGTCTTCTTGACACTTTTGCTTTTTTTTCATTAACTTTCAGTTTGAATTTTGGTTTATTGTCTTTCTTTTGTCTTTTCATTTATGATTTCGATTTCGTTTTAAATTTTTTTGTTTTGATTTCAAATTTTTTTCAAGGTCGTTGGTCAACGTTTTTGTGTTGTTTTGGCCAAAAGCATAAACATCCGTCCGTTTAGTCACTTGCGTGTGTCCGTACTATATTTTTATGTTGCCAAACCTCTTAAACGTTTTTGTGATGTTTAAGAAAAATTATTACTAGATGTTTGTTTTTGTTGTAGGTGGCGTTGGTTGTGGGGGTCTATTTTGCCCGATTTAGCTGTTAAGTTTATGGTATTGTAATTTATTGGTAAAAGGTTGTATTGACAACGCCTCTAACTTGTTCAAATAGGGCATTTGACCTCATTATCATTTTAAGGTTTAGCTATTGTTGTGTTGTCTTGGTTGGAGGAAAAATATTTACAAATTTTTTACATAAAATATGATATCATCTATAAGAATTAGGAGATATGGATAGAAAGTAATAAATGGCAAACAAAAATTGTTTACACGTATTTCTGGGATAGTAGAAACTTTAAATACAAGTTTCTAATAAATTACATTAATGCTTACATACAAAATTCATCCAAATTACATAAAAAATTATTTTTTTTCCAGGAATTTTTTCAAAAATTTCTTATTTGAATAAAAACTTTTTCAAAAATTTAAGATTCTTGAAAAATTTTTGAAAAATTTCTTATAAAACTAGGAAATTTTTGAAAAATATTCTATAAAAATAGGAAATTTTTCAAAAATTTCCTATTTTTATAGGAAATTTTTCAAAAATTTCCTATTATTATAGGAAATTTAAATTTTTTCAAAAATTTCCTATTTTTATAGGAAATTTTTCAAAAATTTCCTATTTTTATAGGAAATTTTTCAAAAATTTCCTATTTTTATAGGAAATTTTTCAAAAATTTCCTATTTTTATAGGAAATTTTTCAAAAATTTCCTATTTTTATAGGAAATTTTTCAAAAATTTCCTATTTTTATAGGAAATTTTTCAAAAATTTCCTATTTTTATAGGAAATTTTTCAAAAATTTCCTATTTTTATAGGAAATTTTTCAAAAATTTCCTATTTTTATAGGAAATTTTTCAAAAATTTCCTATTTTTATAGGAAATTTTTCAAAAATTTCCTATTTTTATAGGAAATTTTTCAAAAATTTCCTATTTTTATAGGAAATTTTTCAAAAATTTCCTATTTTTATAGGAAATTTTTCAAAAATTTCCTATTTTTATAGGAAATTTTTCAAAAATTTCCTATTTTTATAGGAAATTTTTCAAAAATTTCCTATTTTTATAGGAAATTTTTCAAAAATTTCCTATTTTTATAGGAAATTTTTCAAAAATTTCCTATTTTTATAGGAAATTTTTCAAAAATTTCCTATTTTTATAGGAAATTTTTCAAAAATTTCCTATTTTTATAGGAAATTTTTCAAAAATTTCCTATTTTTATAGGAAATTTTTCAAAAATTTCCTATTTTTATAGGAAATTTTTCAAAAATTTCCTATTTTTATAGGAAAATTTTCAAAAATTTCCTATTTTTATAGGAAAATTTTTCAAAAATTTCCTATTTTTATAGGAAATTTTTCAAAAATTTCCTATTTTTATAGGAAATTTTTCAAAAATTTCCTATTTTTATAGGAAATTTTTCAAAAATTTCCTATTTTTATAGGAAATTTTTCAAAAATTTCCTATTTTTATAGGAAATTTTTCAAAAATTTCCTATTTTTATAGGAAATTTTTCAAAAATTTCCTATTTTTATAGGAAATTTTTCAAAAATTTCCTATTTTTATAGGAAATTTTTCAAAAATTTCCTATTTTTATAGGAAATTTTTCAAAAATTTCCTATTTTTATAGGAAATTTTTCAAAAATTTCCTATTTTTATAGGAAATTTTTCAAAAATTTCCTATTTTTATAGGAAATTTTTCAAAAATTTCCTATTTTTATAGGAAATTTTTCAAAAATTTCCTATTTTTATAGGAAATTTTTCAAAAATTTCCTATTTTTATAGGAAAATTTTCAAAAATTTCCTATTTTTATAGGAAAATTTTCAAAAATTTCCTATTTTTATAGGAAATTTTTCAAAAATTTCCTATTTTTATAGGAAATTTTTCAAAAATTTCCTATTTTTATAGGAAATTTTTCAAAAATTTCCTATTTTTATAGGAAATTTTTCAAAAATTTCCGATTTTTATAGGAAATTTTTCAAAAATTTCCTATTTTCATAGGAAATTTTTCAAAAATTTCCTATTTTTATAGGAAATTTTTCAAAAATTTCCTTTTTTTATAGGAAATTTTTCAAAAATTTCCTATTTTTATAGGAAATTTTTCAAAAATTTCCTATTTTTATAGGAAATTTTTCAAAAATTTCCTATTTTTATAGGAAATTTTTCAAAAATTTCCTATTTTTATAGGAAATTTTTCAAAAATTTCCTATTTTTATAGGAAATTTTTCAAAAATTTCCTATTTTTATAGGAAATTTTTCAAAAATTTCCTATTTTTATAGGAAATTTTTCAAAAATTTCCTATTTTTATAGGAAATTTTTCAAAAATTTCCTATTTTTATAGGAAATTTTTCAAAAATTTCCTATTTTTATAGGAAATTTTTCAAAAATTTCCTATTTTTATAGGAAATTTTTCAAAAATTTCCTATTTTTATAGGAAATTTTTCAAAAATTTCCTATTTTTATAGGAAATTTTTCAAAAATTTCCTATTTTTATAGGAAATTTTTCAAAAATTTCCTATTTTTATAGGAAATTTTTCAAAAATTTCCTATTTTTATAGGAAATTTTTCAAAAATTTCCTATTTTTATAGGAAATTTTTCAAAAATTTCCTATTTTTATAGGAAATTTTTCAAAAATTTCCTATTTTTATAGGAAATTTTTCAAAAATTTCCTATTTTTATAGGAAAATTTTTCAAAAATTTCCTATTTTTATAGGAAATTTTTCAAAAATTTCCTATTTTTATAGGAAATTTTTCAAAAATTTCCTATTTTTATAGGAAATTTTTCAAAAATTTCCTATTTTTATAGGAAATTTTTCAAAAATTTCCTATTTTTATAGGAAATTTTTCAAAAATTTCCTATTTTTATAGGAAATTTTTCAAAAATTTCCTATTTTTATAGGAAATTTTTCAAAAATTTCCTATTTTTATAGGAAATTTTTCAAAAATTTCCTATTTTTATAGGAAATTTTTCAAAAATTTCCTATTTTTATAGGAAATTTTTCAAAAATTTCCTATTTTTATAGGAAATTTTTCAAAAATTTCCTATTTTTATAGGAATTTTTTCAAAAATTTCCTATTTTTATAGGAAATTTTTCAAAAATTTCCTATTTTTATAGGAAATTTTTCAAAAATTTCCTATTTTTATAGGAAATTTTTCAAAAATTTCCTATTTTTATAGGAAAATTTTCAAAAATTTCCTATTTTTATAGGAAAATTTTCAAAAATTTCCTATTTTTATAGGAAATTTTTCAAAAATTTCCTATTTTTATAGGAAATTTTTCAAAAATTTCCTATTTTTATAGGAAATTTTTCAAAAATTTCCGATTTTTATAGGAAATTTTTCAAAAATTTCCTATTTTCATAGGAAATTTTTCAAAAATTTCCTATTTTTATAGGAAATTTTTCAAAAATTTCCTATTTTTATAGGAAATTTTTCAAAAATTTCCTATTTTTATAGGAAATTTTTCAAAAATTTCCTATTTTTATAGGAAAATTTTCAAAAATTTCCTATTTTTATAGGAAAATTTTCAAAAATTTCCTATTTTTATAGGAAATTTTTCAAAAATTTCCTATTTTTATAGGAAATTTTTCAAAAATTTCCTATTTTTATAGGAAATTTTTCAAAAATTTCCTATTTTTATAGGAAATTTTTCAAAAATTTCCTATTTTTATAGGAAATTTTTCAAAAATTTCCTATTTTTATAGGAAATTTTTCAAAAATTTCCTATTTTTATAGGAAATTTTTCAAAAATTTCCTATTTTTATAGGAAATTTTTCAAAAATTTCCTATTTTTATAGGAAATTTTTCAAAAATTTCCTATTTTTATAGGAAATTTTTCAAAAATTTCCTATTTTTATAGGAAATTTTTCAAAAATTTCCTATTTTTATAGGAAATTTTTCAAAAATTTCCTATTTTTATAGGAAATTTTTCAAAAATTTCCTATTTTTATAGGAAATTTTTCAAAAATTTCCTATTTTTATAGGAAATTTTTCAAAAATTTCCTATTTTTATAGGAAATTTTTCAAAAATTTCCTATTTTTATAGGAAAATTTTTCAAAAATTTCCTATTTTTATAGGAAAATTTTTCAAAAATTTCCTATTTTTATAGGAAATTTTTCAAAAATTTCCTATTTTTATAGGAAATTTTTCAAAAATTTCCTATTTTTATAGGAAATTTTTCAAAAATTTCCTATTTTTATAGGAAATTTTTCAAAAATTTCCTATTTTTATAGGAAATTTTTCAAAAATTTCCTATTTTTATAGGAAATTTTTCAAAAATTTCCTATTTTTATAGGAAATTTTTCAAAAATTTCCTATTTTTATAGGAAATTTTTCAAAAATTTCCTATTTTTATAGGAAATTTTTCAAAAATTTCCTATTTTTATAGGAAATTTTTCAAAAATTTCCTATTTTTATAGGAAATTTTTCAAAAATTTCCTATTTTTATAGGAAAATTTTCAAAAATTTCCTATTTTTATAGGAAAATTTTCAAAAATTTCCTATTTTTATAGGAAATTTTTCAAAAATTTCCTATTTTTATAGGAAATTTTTCAAAAATTTCCTATTTTTATAGGAAATTTTTCAAAAATTTCCGATTTTTATAGGAAATTTTTCAAAAATTTCCTATTTTCATAGGAAATTTTTCAAAAATTTCCTATTTTTATAGGAAATTTTTCAAAAATTTCCTTTTTTTATAGGAAATTTTTCAAAAATTTCCTTTTTTTATAGGAAATTTTTCAAAAATTTCCTATTTTTATAGGAAATTTTTCAAAAATTTCCTATTTTTATAGGAAATTTTTCAAAAATTTCCTATTTTTATAGGAAATTTTTCAAAAATTTCCTATTTTTATAGGAAATTTTTCAAAAATTTCCTATTTTTATAGGAAATTTTTCAAAAATTTCCTATTTTTATAGGAAATTTTTCAAAAATTTCCTATTTTTATAGGAAATTTTTCAAAAATTTCCTATTTTTATAGGAAATTTTTCAAAAATTTCCTATTTTTATAGGAAATTTTTCAAAAATTTCCTATTTTTATAGGAAATTTTTTTTTTTTAAGTTTCCTATTTTTATAGAATTTTTTTTTAAATTTCCTATTTTTATAGTCTAGTCTTCCAGGCCAGGTTTATTTTACAATTCAGTTACAAATTATTGAAATATCATTTGAAATGGCAATCATTTTTTTTTTGATTGTTGGCAGTAAAACAGTTTTTCTCTGGAATAAATCAAAATTTATTTGATGGCTTTTAAAGACAAAACTTTTGAAATTTATAGTTAATTCAAAGCTTAAACAAAAGGCGATTTAGTTTTTGCTGAAATTAGAGTAATTTTAAAATTGATTGGAATGATATTATTTCAAATATTTTATAAAATTTATGTAAAATGTGCAAAATTTTCCAAAGAAAGACAAAAACTTATGAAATATTTCGTTACAATTTTTTGTTTAAATACCCAGCAAAACTTTTCATTACCAAATAATGAGTTAAACAGTTAAACTATTGAACACGAACTACTTACTCATTCACTGTTTAAGTCATTACATTAACATGGGGATGTCATTGGAGGCAAGTACTTACCAATTGCAGAAATGTAATGACTTGGGTAAGTAATTTGAAGACAACAACAACAACAACAACAACTTTTTTGTTGTTGTTTTATTTAAAAAAACATATTTTTAAACGAAATACAAATTTTTTCTTATGACCCCATGGGGGCTCGAACCCAGACCCTCCGACTGCTAGGCGGAGACTCTTCCACCGAGCTACTTCATATGTTGAAAACTTAGCAGCTTATAATTAATATAAACAATTTTTATTTTTAGATCCAAAATCATGTGACAATAACTTTGTTTTTCTCTGCTTTTTTGCTTTGTTGTAATTTTTGGAAACATATTTCTATACGATTTTTTGTAAATGTTTAATGCATTTAATAAACAAAAAAGAAGTGTTTTTTAATTATTTTAAAACTTAAACAATTTAAATCTTCCCTTTTGTATAAGTTTTTATATAATATTGGCTCTTACTTACTTAAATGGCCTATAGATACAACCTATTTTCTTCGATCTTGTGCGAATATTCTTCAATTTTATAGGCCAAGTTGTGAAAATTTTTCCTCTACTTGGTCTTTCCATCCCATTTTTTATCGTTCTTATTTTACAACTCGCGGTACATATTAGCTCACTACGTAACGTAGCTCTTTTGGTGATGTCACTAGGAGGTCAGTGTCTACAGTTGAAATAAAGGATAACCAAGATAAGTCTATGCTTACCAAGTTAAGACCAAGCAGAACCGTTGCTTGGTATCCAATAGGTATGTAGCCTACATAATCAAAATTGACTCATGATAGTATTTTTTCATTACCGTGAGTTAGTTTTCCAAAATTTTTTTTACAGAAGGTAATATTTATGTTTTTAAAATTCACAAATCATTTAAAAATACATTTTTAATAAAAAAAAAAATAAAAAAAATTGTTGCTCTTGGTGGGATTTGAACCCGGGCCATTCAGTTCAACTTACCATTTTAATTACAAATAAGTACTTATGTAATAACTTATTAGTTATTCGGAGGGTATGCTGTAGTCATTACAAGGTAACCAGATACCAGAGTACTTGCCGTTACCAAAGTTTTGCTGGGTATTTTGTTGTTAAAGTTTTACATTATCCTCCTGAGACTTTATAGCATGACCAATAAAAATTAACGAAATAAATGAAAATTTATTTTGTTAGTACCAATTAAAACTGAAAATGGATGGGTAATAATAAAAATAATAATTTGAACAAATTTATTAAAAAATACTCTAAAATGTGTTTAAATTAATGTACTCGTAATAATTAGCAGAAATAGTGAAGAAAATTTTAAACAAAATTTATGCTGATTTCAAAATGAAAATTTTTTATTGTGGGGGGGAGGGAGTGCTTTGCTTTCTAATGAATAAAAAAATGTAATGGAACTTGTTTATAAGTATCAAATTTAATAAAATTTCTGTATTGCCATATGGCAACAAAAAATCCAAAGAAAAATAAATTTTAACTACTAATTGTCTACTTACTTACTTAGAGTCTGAAGCGAAAAATAGTTAAAATTAATCATTCATAAAAATTTGTTCAACTTTTGGTCAATCACAATAACAGGATTTAATTCAAAATAGTTAGTGGAAAATGGGTCAAATGATATAATTTGGAGTCAAAAAACAATTTGAAAGGGTAAAATTGTTTTTTAACCCAAATGTAAAATTGAAATGATATCATTTGACCCATTTTTCACTAACTATTTTAAATTAACTTTATTGTGATTGAAAATAGTTGTAAAGATTTTTAAGTTTGATTAATTTAAACTATTTTCCGCTTCAGATTCTAAAAAACTAAGAAGTTAAGTGCTTCAGTAGTTAAAATTTATTTCCTCATATGATATCATTTGACTATTGTAATCAAGTTTGTAGTTTTTAATCACATAATCTAAAAATTACATATTTTAAACATTATTTCTATTAAAGAATAAACATTTAAGAAAATTTTAAACAAAATGAAAAAAATTAATTTCTTCCTTGTTTTTCCCAAAATGTTATATCTTAAAAAATTTAACAATTTTAAGTTAACATCATTTGCAATTTATGACTTTGTCAACTTTTGCTTTAAAATTCACATAAAATATTTACTTTTGTCTTTTGCTTTTATCGTTCATTATTACTTCATAGTCAATTTAATCTACAAATTATACAAAATTATATTAAATAATAGTATAATTTATGTTAACGTATGTAAGTCTCTGTAATAGGAATGATAATTTTAGCTTTAGAGGGTGTTATTGTTGGTTTTTTTAAAGTTCATTTAACTTTGAACTGCAATTTTACAGAAAAAAGAAACCAAAAGTTTTATATTTATAAATAAATCAAAATTTAGTTTAAAACAAACACAAAATGTTAGCCTAGTTCAATATGTTTACTCCAATTTTGAAGTTTTTAAAATAAAGAAAATTTTTCTATAGAAAAATATTTCTGAAGAAAATTTTTCTATGGAAAAATATTTTTAAAGAAATTGTTTCAAAAAAAAAAAATATTCTAAAGAAAATTTTTCTATAGAAAAATATTTCTAACCAAAAATTTTTCTATAGAAAAATATTTCTTAACAAAAATTTTTCTATAGAAAAATATTTCTTAACAAAAATTTTTCTATAGAATAATATTTCTTAACAAAAAGTTTTCTATAGAAAAATATTTTTTAACAAAACATTTTTCTGTAGAAAAATATTTCTAACCAAAAATTTGTCTATAGAAAAATATTTCTTAACAAAAATTTTTCTATAGAAAAATATTTCTTAACAAAAATTTTTCTATAGAAAAATATTTCTTAACAAAAACTTTTCTATAGAAAAATATTTCTTAACAAAAATTTTTCTTTAGAAAAATATTTCATAACAAAAATTTTTCTTTAGAAAAATATTTCTTAACAAAAATTTTTCTATAGCAAAATATTTCTAAAGACAAATTTTCTATAGAAAAATATTTCTATCGTAAATTTTTCTCTAGAAAAATATTTCTATCGAAAATTTTTCTCTAGAAAAATATTTCTAAAGAAAATTTTTCTGTAGAAAAATATTTCTAAAGAAAATTTTTCTATAGAAAAATATTTCTAACGAAAATTTTTCTATAGAAAAATATTTCTAACGAAAATTTTTCTACAGAAAAATATTTCTAACGAAAATTTTTCTATACAAAAAATATTTCTAACGCAAATTTTTCTATACGAAAAATATTTCTAATGAAAATTTTTCTAACGAAAAATATTTCTTAACAAAAATTTTTCTATAGAAAAATATTTCTTAACAAAAATTTTTCTATAGAAAAATATTTCTTAACAAAAATTTTTCTATAGAAAAATATTTCTTAACAAAAATTTTTCTATAGAAAAATATTTCTTAACAAAAATTTTTCTATAGAAAAATATTTCTATAGAAAATTTTTCTATAAAAAAATATTTCTAACAAAAATTTTTCTATAGAAAAATATTTCTAAAGAAAATTTTTCTATAGAAAAATATTTCTAACAAAAATTTTTCTATAGAAAAATATTTCTAAAGAAAATTTTTCTATAGAAAAATATTTCTAAAGAAAATTTTTCTATAAAAAAATATTTCTAAAGAAAATTTTTCTATAGAAAAATATTTCTTAACAAAAAGTTTTCTATAGAAAAATATTTTTTAACAAAAATTTTTCTATAGAAAAATATTTCTTAACAAAAATTTTTCTATAGAAAAATATTTCTTAACAAAACTTTTTCTATAGAAAAATATTTCTAACGAAAATTTTTCTATAGAAAAATATTTCTATCGAAAATTTTTCTCTAGAAAAATATTTCTAAAGAAAATTTTTCTGTAGAAAAATATTTCTAAAGAAAATTTTTCTATAGAAAAATATTTCTAAAGAAAATTTTTCTATAGAAAAATATTTCTAAAGAAAATTTTTCTATAGAAAAATATTTCTAAAGAAAATTTTTCTATAGAAAAATATTTCTAACGAAAATTTTTCTATACGAAAAATATTTCTAACGAAAATTTTTCTATACGAAAAATATTTCTATCGAAAATTTTTCAATAGAAAAATATTTCTATCGAAATTTTTTCTATAGAAAAATATTTTTATCGAAAATTTTTCGATAGAAAAATATTTCTAACTAAAATTTTTCCATAGAAAAATATTTCGACTATATTTTACATATACCATAATTCTCAATTACTATAATTCACAATAACTATAATTCACAATTACTTTATTAAAATGTAGTTTAATTTTTCTGAAAATGTGTGCTGTAAAAAATTTCAGTATAAATGTTATCTTAATATATATGATTTATATTTCTGTGTAATAAGTTATCTACATTATTCATTCATTAGAAAGCAAAACACTCCCCTCCATAATAAAAAATTTCATTTTGAAACCAGCATAAATTTTCTTCACTATTTCTGCTAATTAATATTAGTTAATTAATATTAACACACTTTAGAGTATTTTGTAATAAATTTGTTCAAATTATTATTTTTATTATTACCCATCAATTTTCAGTTTTATTTGGTACTAACAAAATAAATTTTCATTTATTTCGTTTATTTTTATTGGTCATGCTATAAAGTCTCAGGAGGATAATGTAAAACTTTAACAAAAAATTATTTAAACAAAAAATCGTAACGAAATATTTCATAAGTTTTTGTCTTTCT
>OW121743.1:12577870-12802870 GCA_933228675.1 Stomorhina lunata
TTCCAAAACCAGCAGCAACAGCAGTAGACAGTAGCTAAACACTTAAGGTAAGAAAAAAAAACGTTATGGCTTTGTCTTCTTCTAAGACTAAAGTTAAGTTTAAAACAGGATTGTGGCGTTTTTTTTTCTGCTGTTTTGCAAGATTAAACAATGACAGCAAATCGTAAATAACAAATAATGAATGAACACGTTTTTACTCCCAAGTAATAATTTTTTTGCAATATTTTTTTAAGTAAAAAGTAATAAAAATTTTCCTAAGGAACTGCAGAAAAGGCAGCTGATTTTGAAAAATATGACTAGATTTTTTTTAATCTTTTAAAATTGCTTCAAGACGCAGGCGTTGAAAGTTGTAATGATATTTATTTTTAAGATTTCTTTTAATTTATTCAAAAGACACTTTATTTTGTAGATTAATAATTTCACTTCTAAATTTTCTTATATTAATTTTTATAATTTATGTAATTTTTAAAATTCTTTTTTATTTCTATATTTTCCACAATTTCATATTTACTTAAATTTTTATTCCCAACTTTTTCTTCACAATTCCCTCGAACGTGTGTGTTTTCTTAAAGCTGTCCCGTTTGAAACTAATTTAAACCGCCAAGCATCTTTGTAAAACGAGCTTAATAAAAACTTACAAAAACATACAAACAACCCCTTCTATTTGTTAAGTTTAGCTTGCAACTCATACAAGTTGGCTTGGAACTTGTCTTGTGTTTGAATTTTATTTATGGCTTTTGGCGGTATTTCTTCATCGTACACAAAAAAACCGCATGCTTTTGCTGATTTTTTCAATATTTTTTTCAAAATAGCTTCAAGGTGTTGTGTATGCAAGATATTTTTCTATATATTTCTATAAAAAACTATAAAATTGTTGGTAATAATAATAAAAATATTTAAGAAAATTTTAAATGTCATCAAACGTTTGAAAAAGAATGACTCAAAAATAAGAAATTTTTCAAAAATTTTCTATTTTTATAGGAAATTTTTCAAAAATTGAACTACTTTTATAGGAAATTTTTCAAAAATTTAACTATTTTTATAGGAAATTTGTCAAAAATTGAACTATTTTTATAGGAAATTTTTCAAAAATTGAACTATTTTTATAGGAAATTTTTCAAAAATTGAACTATTTTTATAGGAAAATTTTCAAAAATTGAACTATTTTTATAGGAAATTTGTCAAAAATTGAACTATTTTTATAGGAAATTTTTCAAAAATTGAACTATTTTTATAGGAAATTTTTAAAAAATTGAACTATTCTTATAGGAAATTTTTAAAGAATTGAACTATTTTTATAGGGAATTTTTCAAAAATTGAACTATTTTTATAGGAAATTTTTCAAAAACTGAACTATTTTTATGGGAAATTTTTCAAAAATTGAACTATTTATATAGGAAATTTTTCAAAAATTGAACTATTTTTATAGGAAACTTTTCTCAAATTGAACTATTTTTATAGGAAATTTTTCAAAAATTTCCTATTTTTATAGGAAATTTTTCAAAAATTTCCTATTTTTATAGGAAATTTTTAAAAATTTCCTATTTTTATAGGAAATTTTTCAAAAATTGAACTATTTTTATAGGAAATTTTTCAAAAATTGAACTATTTTTATAGGAAATTTAAAAAAAATGAACTATTTTTATAGGAAATTTTTCAAAAATTGAACTATTTTTATAGGAAATTTTTCAAAAATTTCCTATTTTTATAGAAAATTTTTCAAAGATTGAACTATTTTTATAGGAAATTTTTCAAAAATTGAACTATTTTTATACGAAATTTTTCAAAAATTGAACTACTTTTATAGGAAATTTTTCAAAAGTTTAACTATTTTTATAGGAAATTTTTTAAAAAATGAACTATTTTTATAGGAAATTTTTCAAAAATATCCTATTTTTATAGGAATTTTTTCAAAAATTTCCTATTTTTTAAGGAAAATTTTCAAAAATTTAGTATTTTTATAGGAGATTTTTTAAAAATTTCCTATTTGTATAAGAAATTTTTCAAAAATTTCCTATTTTTATGGGAAATTTTTCAAAAATGTCCTTTTTTATGGGAAATTTTTCAAAAATTTCCTTTTTTTATGGGAAATTTTTCAAAAATTTCCTTTTTTTATTGGAAATTTTTCAAAAATTTTCTTTTTTTATTCGAAATTTTTCAAAAATTTCTTTTTTTTTATTGGAATTTTTTTCAAAAATTTCCTTTTTTTATATTAAATTTTTCAAAAATTTCCTATTTTTATTGGAAATATTTCAAAAATTTCCTATTTTTATAGGAAATTTTTCAAAAATTTCCTATTTTTATAGGAAATTTTACAAAAATTTGCAATTTTTTTAAGGAATTTTTCAAAAATATCCTATTTTTTTAAGGAAAATTTTCAAAAATTTCGTTTTTTAAGGAAATTTTTCAAAACTTTCCTATTTTTTTAAGGAAAATTTTCAAAAATTTCCTTTTTTTAAGGAAATTTTTCAAAACTTTCCTATTTTTTTAAGGAAAATTTTCAAAAATTTCTTATTTCTATAGGAAATTTTTCAAAAATTTCTTATTTCTATAGGAAATTTTTCAAAAATTTCTTATTTCTATAGGAAGTTTTTGGAAAATTTCTTATTTCTATATAAAATTTTTGAAAAATTTTTTATTTCTGTAGAAAATTTTTCAAAAAATTCTTAGTTCTATAAGAAATTTTTGAAAAATTTCTTTTTTCTATAGGAAATTTTTGAAAAATTTGTTGTTTCTATAGGAAGTTTTTCAAAAATTTCTTATTTTTATGGAAATTTTTTAAAAAATGTATTTTTTGTGTGGACTTTTTCGACGCTTTTGCTTATGTATTATTTTTAATGTGCAATGACTATCCCAAAGTCTAAAGTCTTTTTTTGCCCCTATAATAAAGTAACGTTTTGTATATCCCCTCTAGTTGCCTTAAATGTCTTTTACTACGTCATTTTGCGAGTTTTGCTACTAAATGGTTTAGGAATTTTTCAGGTTTGTTTTATTTTGTTAGTTTTTTTTTTGTCGTAAATCCGAAGTGAATTTTTAATAATTGTTTTTCTGGCATAACCACATTCTTGTTGAAATATTTATGGTATTAGAGAAAATCTCGGGTTTAAGGGGAAATTTTAAGAAAAAAGTTTAAAAGGTAATTGATTGAATTAAAGTGATTTAGAGCAATTTTTTAAATTCGCTGTTTCCAAAAGATTTCAATTAAGAATTTAATTCATTATTAATATAAATGACTTCCCATTTTTATAATTGGATGTTATTTCTTTTAATTTATTGTGTTAAACTTGACCCACATTTTAAAATTCCCTAATAATAATAAATGCAATCAATTTAATATTCATCAGCATCTGCGGTCTCAACGGTTGTAGTCATTTTCTTAATAACAATTGGCTTAAATCCGTATATTTGTATCTGATTATTTACAAGACAAGGTCGTTTACACGGAACCGGTTAAATAAGAAATTTAAACAACTATCGACCAAATCATAAGCATAACCAGACAATTTAGACTGAATAAGGTTTTGCAGTCTTCTTTTTTTCTTTTCTTTTCAAAAATTATTCAAGAAAACAAAATCCTCAAAATTTCCATTGCATAATTTAAAATATTATTCATAAGCTTGAAAAAAAAACACTTGACAATTGTACAAAAACTAAACTTTTTAAATATTTACTTTTTCAAAACTTGAGATATGTAATCAAAATTGGTACAATTCCAAATAATGAATTAAAAATTCGTTACGTTGTTGGAGTTTCAAGTTTTACATGACGTTTACAAAGTAAAAATTGAAAACGAACATAAAACTGATTGATAATTGATTAAAGATGATTGATCATAATCAACTATGAATAACTAATCTATTGAAATCTTTCAAAGCTTTTTACTCAAATTTTAAAATTTCTGATTGAAATCAAGACTTTTCCACAAAATAGATTTATTAGTTTTCTTTGCCACTAGACTTTTGAAATTTATACAGAGTTTGTCTTAAGAAAGTGTGAATGTGAGTAAAAATTTTAGTGGGAGTCAAGCGGAAATAATGAAGATAAAAATATTGTTTAAGGAAATTGTTTTTGAATGAATAAATAAATTTTTTTATGTAAAAATATAAAAAAATATCTTAATTTTATAGGAAAATTTTCAAAAATTTCCTATTTTTATAGGAAATTTTTCAAAAATTTCCTATTTTTATAGGATATTTTTCAAAAATTGAACTATTTTTATAGGATATTTTTCAAAAATTGAACTATTTTTATAGGAAATTTTTCAGAAATTTCCCTCTTTTAAAGGAAAATTTTCAAAAATTGAACTATTTTTATCGGAAATTTTCAAAAATTGAACTATTTTTATAGGAAATTTTTCAAAAATTGAACTATTTCTAAGGAAATTTTTCAAAGATTTAAAATTTCCTATTTTTATAGGAAATTTTTCAAAAATTGAACTATTTTTATAGGAAATTTTTCAAAAATTGAACTATTTTTATAGGAAATTTTTCAAAAATTTCCTACTTTTATAGGAAATTTTTCAAAAATTGAACTATCTTTATAGGAAATTTTTTAAAAATTGAACTATTTTTAAAGGCAATTTTTCAAAAATTGAACTATTTTTATAGACAATTTTTCAAAAATTGAACTATTTTTATAGGATATTTTTCACAAATTGAACTATTTTTATAGGAAATTTTTCAAAAATTGAACTATTTTTATAGGAAATTTTTCAAAAATAGAACTATTTTTATAGGAAATTTTTCAAAAATTTCTTGTTTTTATAGGAAATTTTTCAAAAATTGAACTATTTTTATAGGATATTTTTCAAAAATTTAACTATTTTTATAGGAAATTTTTCAAAAATTGATCTATTTTTATAGGAAATTTTTCAATAATTGAACTATTTTTATAGGAAATTTTTCAAAAATTGAACTATTTTTATAGGAAATTTTTCAAAAATTGAACTATTTTTATAGGAAAATTTTCAAAAATTGAACTATTTTTATAGGAAATTTTTCAAAAATTGAACTATTTTTATAGGAAATTTTTCAAAAATGTAACTATTTTTATAGCAAATTTTTCAAAAATTGAACTATTTTTATAGGAAATTTTTCAAAAATTGAACTATTTTTATAGGAAATTTTTCAAAAATTTAACTATTTTTATAGCAAATTTTTCAAAAATTTAACTATTTTTATAGGAAATTTTCCAAAAATTGAACTATTTTTATAGGAAATTTTTCAAAAATTGAACTATTTTTATAGGAAAATTTTCAAAAATTGAACTATTTTTATAGGAAATTTTTCAAAAATTGAACTATTTTTATAGGAAATTTTTTAAAAATTGAACTATTTTTATAGGAAATTTTTTAAAAATTGAACTATTTTTATAGAAAAATTTTCAAAAATTTCCTATTTTTATAGGAAATTTTTCAAAAATTTCCTAATTTTATTAGGAAAATTTTCAAAAATTTTTCAAAAATTTCCTATTTTTATAGGAAATTTTTCAAAAATTTCCTATTTTTATAGGAAATTTTTCAAAAATTTCCTATTTTTATAGGAAATTTTTTAAAAATTGAACTATTTTTATAGGAAATTTTTCAAAAATTGAACTATTTTTATAGGAAATTTTTCAAAAATTGAACTATTTTTATAGGAAATTTTTCAAAAATTTCCTATTTTTATAGGAAATTTTTCAAAAATTTCCTATTTTTATAAGAAAATTTTCAAAAATTTCCTTTTTTTTTTAAATTTTGCTATTTTTATTGAAAATTTTTAATAAATTTCCTATTTTTTTATATAAATTTTTCAAAAATTTGAAATCATTATAAGATAATTACTATAATATACAATGTTTTTATATACTCATTACAAGACTCATTATGATGAACATTTAAATTTTTTTGGGGAAATTAAAAGCTTAAAGAAGACAATATAACTAACATGATGACAACATTTAAATTAGTTAATAAAACTAAAATTTTGTTAATAAAAAACTAAATTTCCAAAAATTGACAACGCACACATCTTAAGGAAGCATCTTTTATAGTTTTCCCAACTGTGTATTTTATTTTTTTCTTTGGTTATGGGTTTTTTATCAAAGATGTTAAAATTCACTTGCATGTAAAGTAGTTATTTTATGTAAGTGCAATTGTCTGTTTGTAGCTTTACTTTGTAAAAAGTGATGTGAATATTTTTAAAGTTTCTGGTCTTTGCTGCTTCTTTCTTAGAGTACTTGTACCCGAAATTTCAAAATCTGTTTGCTATGGAGATGTTAAATAAGTTGACATGGTTTGTGGTTGCTGGCTTCATATCTATTGTACATACAAATCCTCTTACTAGTGCAGTACGAGTAGTACTAGACTACTCTTTACTTTTGTTAGTATATGCCATGTAAATATTTGATTTTGTTATGGAAAAATTTGTAAATTGATTTATAAGATTTGAGATACGAGGTCTTTTAAAAGCTTAATACTGCTACTTAGTTAGTGGCATTTCACTAAGATCTTTCCAGAGCACTTTGATGAGACTGGCTTACAAATATTTGATTAATTTTTAAAGATTTCCCGAATCTTGAAAGAAGATTAGGGGCCAAATTACCGCATTCAAAATCGATCAAAATGTATGATATTTAAGAAACATTTGTCTAGCATACTTTTAGCCTTATCTTAATAATATATAACATAAAATGTTTACTACATTGTAACTTATTTGTCAAAAGTTCCCTGATAGTTAAAGAATTTCATTTAAACTAAATGTTTTGACAAACAAATGATTATGTTTAGATATCAAATTCTATTAAACTTTTTGCAAAATAAATTATGATTAAAGATCCTTAAGGTATGTTACACAATATTTGCTTAAAAGTTGGGGTTTTCGATCGATATCGAATGCGGTGATTTGGCTCCAGGTATTTTTTATTCCCAAGCCGCTGTCAAATTGCACAATCTAAGTGATTAGTTTACTTTACTTATTTTTGTTCTCAATGTATAAGCCGTAGTTCTCAACAAAATTTAATATAATTTGGTACATGTCTGTTAGTTTATCCAACAAAGACCTCTACCAATTTTGGTTAAAATCCGTGGACTCCTAGGGGTACCTGCCTTAGAGTAACACTTAAATTCAATTTGATTAAAAATACACGCCTAAATGACTGCAACACTTTTTGCTTAAATTATACATAACAATTTAAATTACTTGTTTTTAGAAAATTTTTAATTTTTGTTCTATGATCGGTAAATTTCGGTAAATTTTTTTCACTAAATCTAAAGAAGAGACTTTTGCCTTTCATGTGGTTATGGTGGCAGCATCGAGCACAACCGAGCCAACTTAGTTTTTGTCTAAAGAAAAACGAAAACACGGAATTTTGTAGAGTTTTTTTTTTTTGATTTCCTGATATTTTCTAAACTATATACGAGATTAAGTTATTTTCTTCAGCAGACTAAAAAGGATTCTGTGTCTCCATTAAATCGAAATCAAGACTAAAGCCGTGAAATTAAATTCCAAGACTTTTCTATAGAAAAATATTTGTAGTGAAAATTTTTCTATAGAAAAATATTTCTTTTGAAAATTTTTCTATTAAAAAATATTTCTAATGAAAATTTTCTTATAGAAAAATATTTCTATTGAATATTTTTTTATAGAAAAATATTTCTTTTGAAAATTTTTCTATAGAAAAATATTTCTATTGAAAATTTTCTTATAGAAAAATATTTCTATTGAAAATTTTTCTATAGAAAAATATTTCGAATGAAAATTTTTCTATAGAAAAATATTTCGAATGAAAAATTTTCTATAGAAAAATATTTGTAATGAATATTTTTCTATAGAAAAACATTTCTATTGAAAATTTTTCTATAGAAAAATATTTATATTGAAAATTTTTCTATAGAAAAATATTTTTATTGAAAATTTTTCTATAGAAAAATATTTCTATTGAAAATTTTTCTATAGAAAAATATTTCGAATGAAAATTTTTCTATAGAAAAATATTTCTATTGAAAATTTTTCTATAGAAAAATATTTCTATTGAAAATTTTTCTGTAGAAAAATATTTCGAATGAAAATTTTTCTATAGAAAAATATTTCGAATGAAAATTTTTCCATAGAAAAATATTTCTATTGAAAATTTTTCTATAGAAAAATATTTCTATTGAAAATTTTTCTATAGAAAAATATTTCTATTGAAAATTTTTCTATAGAAAAATATTTCTATTGAAAATTTTTCTATAGAAAAATATTTCTATTGAAAATTTTCTTATAGAAAAATATTTCTATTGAAAATTTTTCTATAGAAAAATATTTCTTTTGGAAATTTTTCTATAGAAAAATATTTCTATTGAAAATTTTTCTATAGAAAATATTTCTTTTGGAAATTTTTCTATAGAAAAATATATCTATTGACAATTTTTCTATAGAAAAATATTTCTATTGAAAATTTTTCGATAGAAATATATTTCTATTGAAAATTTTTCGATAGAAAAATATTTCTATTGAAAAATTTTCTATAGAAAAATATTCCATAGTCCATCGTTCTGTATGGAATATGGACCCAAAAGCCAAAAATAAGCACCAAACAGGGAAATATATTTCTATAAGGAGCCTCCACTTAAAAGTTAAGCTCACACGTTTCTTATTTCCTCTAGTTCGTTAACCTATCAATTATATCAATGATGTTATAAACTCGATTAGTGCAAATATATGCAAATGATTTATTCATGGTTATAAAGCTGAGACCTATGACTTTTATTTAGAATGTTTTTGGGCTTAGAGGTTTTTTACGTTCAAAGTTATAACTGAAGAAAATTTGGAGGAATTTTTTTTTTCTTTACAAAACCAAAGCAATTTTGTGAAATTTTATGAATTTTAGGTAAGTTCTTTTTTTAAACGAAAAATTTTTCTTAATTTTTACAAACGTTATTACAGTCAGGTCAATATTTTTGGCTTATTTTAAAAATTTTCTTTATCAGAATAAGTTCCTCATTTTTTAAGTTTTGCACATAATTTTTTTCAAATTTCGAAAACATTTTCTTTCGAATCGATATACGGACTAACCCCCCTGATCCTTAACATCTAAACTCTTCACTATAGAACTGCATCATTAGATTGAAAATGCCTTTTTTGAGGCAGAAATACCATAGTAAACCCCTTAGGGGGATTTTTCGCATGCTTAATCCTTGCGGCCCTATGCTCCTCTAGAAGTCAAGGAAAACAGAAGAAGATTATGTAATATTTCAAATGACAAATGTCACGTTCCGAAAAAAAATTTTACAATACAAATTTTGCGTTTACATTTCAGCACTCCCTAAAAAAATGTTTCAATATCAAATTGTTTAGAGCCTTTTTGGTAACAATTATCAAGATTATTTTTGCAAATTGGATATCTAACAAATAATAGATCAACAATAAAACCTGCTAAACATATAAATTCACATCTTTAAAACTACAAGAAAAAAAATCGATAAATAAAGTAAAAGATGAAATCGATTACAACATAAATACCGGCATTCAAGCTATGGGTATCATTCAATCGAACACAAAAAACCGAAAACCCAATAACCTTGACACATTTTTGGTCAAAAATCACAGAAAGCTAACAAATGAAGAAGAAGAAAAAGACGATAGTAAATCAGTTAATAAACAAAATAAATAATTTATTTCATTTATATCTACACATGTATAAACATTTGGCTCAGACTCATACAAATGATGTCAAAATGTTAATGACCAAAACTAAAATTAAAGCAATAGCAACAATTTACGAATAAAATATTCAAAATAAAACAAACTATAAATTTTGGACATTTTCAATATATTTTTGATTTGGTCTACGTGCTTAAAGTATTTAGGCTTTAAGTACTTTGTGAACTAAAGAGGGACGGACAAAAATTATTGGTACTATTTGAAATATTTTGCTTTAATTCATGGCATGACTTTTGTGGAAATTTGTAATATTCGACTATATACAAATATAAGTTGAGTGATTAGTTTAAGTTAACATGAACATGTAAATGCAATTGGTAAATAGTCATCAATGAAACAAACAAGACATAAAAATAAGGTGGGATTTTATTTGATGACCATTCCAGTCAGTGGCTTGTCTGTCTGTCTAAATGGAGGCCTACAAATGACTTTTGATTTTGATTTTTTTTTTTCAATTTTTAAGGGGTTTTTACTTATTTCCCAAGTCATTTTGAAAATGCTTAAAATTGGCAGCCAAATTTGTTTTTGTGAAGAAAAAAAATTCTTCAATTTTCTTCAGTTATAACTTTTTTCGTAAAAACCTGTTAAGCCCAAAAATATTCTGGATTAAAGTCCTAGGTCTCAGCTTTATAACAATGAATATATCATTTGCATATATTTGCAATACTCAAAAAATGAGGGACTTGTTCTGATAAAGAAAATTTTTAAAATAAGCCAAAAATATTGACCTGACTGTAATAACGTTTGTAAAAATTTAGAAAAATTTTTCGTTTAATAAAAGAACTTTCCTAAAATTCATGAAATTATGCTTTGTTTTTGTAAAGAAAAAAAAAATTACTCAAATTTTTTTCAGTTATAACTTTGAACGTAAAAAAACTTCTAAGCCCAAAAAACATTCTGAATTAAAGTCCTAGGTCTCAGCTTTATAAAAATGAATAAATCATTTGCATATATTTACAATAATCGAGTTTATAACATCATTGATATGATTGATAGGTTAACGAACTAGAGGAAATAAGAAACTTGTGAGCTTAACTTTTAAGCGGAGGCTCCTCATAGAAATATATTTTCCTGTTTGGTGCTGATTTATGGCTTTTGGGTCCATATGCCATACAGGACGATGGACTATGGAATATTTTTCTATCGAAAAATTTTCAATAGAAATATTTTTCTATAGAAACATTTTCAATAGAAATATTTTTCTATAGAAAAATTTTCAATAGAAATATTTTTCTAAAGAAAAATTTTCAGTAGAAATATTTTTCTATAGAAAAATTTCGAAAAGAAATATTTTCTATAGAAAAATTTTCAATAGAAATATTTTTTTATAGAAAAATTTTCAATAGAAATATTTTTCTATAGAAAAATTTTCAATAGAAATATTTTGCTATAGACAATTTTTCAAAAGAAATATTTCTCTATATAAAAATTTTCTATAGAAAAATTTTTCTATAGAAAAATTTTCAAAAGAAATATTTTTTGATAGAAAAATTTTCGTTAGAAATATTTATCTATAGGAAAATTTTTAATAGAAATATTTTTCTATAGAAAAATTTTCAATAGAAATATTTTTCTATAGAAAAATTTTTAATCAAAAAATTTTTCTATAGAAAAATTTTCAATATAAATATTTTTCTATAGAAAAATTTTTAATTGAAATATTTCTCTATAGAAAAATTTTCAATAGAAATATTTTTCTATAGAAAAATTTTCAATAAAAATATTTTTCTATAGAAAAATTTTCAATAGAAATATTTTTCTATAGAAAAATTTTCAATAGAAATATTTTTCTATAGAAAATTTTTCAATAGAAATATTTTTCTAAAGAAAAATTTTCAATAGAAATATTTTGCTTTAGACAATTTTTCAAAAGAAATATTTTTCTATAGAAAAATTTTCTATAGAAAAATTTTTCTATAGAAAAATTTTCAAAAGAAATATTTTTCTGTAGAAAAATTTTCAAAAGAAATATTTTTTGATAGAAAAATTTTCGTTAGAAATATTTATCTATAGAAAAATTTTTAATAGAAATATTTTTCTATAGAAAAATTTTCAATAGAAATATTTTTCTATAGAAAAATTTTTAATCAAAAAATTTTTCTATAGAAAAATTTTCAATATAAATATTTTTCTATAGAAAAATTTTTAATTGAAATATTTCTCTATAGAAAAATTTTCAATAGAAATATTTTTCTATAGAAAAATTTTCAATAGAAATATTTTTCTATAGAAAAATTTTCAATAGAAATATTTTTCTATAGAAAAATTTTCAATAGAAATATTTTTCTATAGAAAAATTTTCAATAAAAATATTTTTCTATAGAAAAATTTTCTATAGAAAAATTTTCAATGGAAATATTTTTCTATAGAAAAATTTTCAATAAAAATATTTTTCTATAGAAAAATTTTGAATAAAAATATTTTTCTATAGAAAAATTTTCAATAGAAATATTTTTCTATAGAAAAATTTTCAATAGAAATATTTTTCTATAGAAAAATTTTCAATAGAAATATTTTTCTATAGAAAAATTTTCAATAGAAATATTTTTCTATAGAAAAATTTTCAATAGAAATATTTTTCTATAGAAAAATTTTCAATAGAAATATTTTTCTATAGAAAAATTTTCAATCGAAATATTTTTCTATAGAAAAATTTTCAATAGAAATATTTTTCTATAGAAAAATTTTCAATAGAAATATTTTTCTATAGAAAAATTTTCAATAGAAATATTTTTCTATAGAAAAATTTTCAATAGAAATATTTTTCTATAGAAAATTTAGAAATAGAAATATTTTTGTATAGAAACATTTTCATTTGAAATATTTTTCTATAGAAAAATTTTCATTTGAAATATTTTTCTATAGAAAAATTTTCTTTTGAAATATTTTTCTATAGAAAAATTTTCTTTTGAAATATTTTTCTATAGAAAAATTTTCACTTGAAATATTTTTCTATAGAAAAATTTTCATTTGAAATATTTTTCTATAGAAAAATTTTCATTTGAAATATTTTTCTATAGAAAAATTTTCATTTGAAATATTTTTCTATAGAAAAATTTTCATTTGATATATTTTTCTTTAAAAAATTTTCAATAGAAATTTCTATAGAAAATTCGAATTTAATTTCACGGCTTTAGTCTTAAGACACGCAATATATATAAGTTTGTTGAAGAAAAAAACTTAATCTCGTCTATAGTTCAGGAGATATCAAGAAATCAAAAAAGCTCTACAAAATTCCGTGTTTTCGTTTTTCTTTGGACAAAAACTAAGTTCGCTCGGTTCTGGTCGGTCCTCCCACCATAACCACGTGAAAGTTGAAAGTCTCTTCTTTAGATTGAGCGAAAAAAATTAACCGAAATTTAACAATCGTAGAACAAAGTTTAAAATTTTCTGAAAAAAGTCACATAAATTGTTACGCATAATTAAAGCAAAAAGTGTTGCAGTCATTTAGGCTTAACTTTTTAATCAAATAGAATTTAAGTGTAAGTCCAAGGCAGCTACCCCTAGGAGTACATGGATTTCAACCAAAATTAGTAGAGCTCTTTTTTGGGTCAACCAATGGACGTGTGACGAATTTCATTAAATTCTGTTGAAAACTGCGGCTTATATTGAGAAGAAAAATAAGCAGGTACCCCAAAAAGTTTATGGATTTCAGCCAAAATTGGTTAAGCTCTTTGTTGGATAAACTAATAGACGAGTGATTAATTTTATCAAATTTTGTAGAGAATTTTTAAAAGTTTTGATGAGAACTGCGGCTTATATGTTAAAAATGATATGTGAAAAATGAGGATCCAAGGCAGGGACCCAGCCAAAATTAGTAGGCCTCTTTTTTAGATCGACTTATAGACTTGTGCTGAATTTTATCAAAATCTGTTAAGAATTGCGGATTACTTAATTCACAAAACGTTTAATAAAATTATAGGGTTTTTAGTCATAGTTTTACTGCTTTCGATCATATTAATTATTGTTAATTTTAAGTGAAATATGCAAAAATATGCAATTGATTTAAATGCTGTTGTAGAGCTAAGGCTACCGCCTTTAATTTAAAATAGACCCTTGCCTCGCAGATTTTTACTTAAAAAGTTTTATATCATTACAGAACTGGTACAATTTCTTATATTTTAATATATTCTTAGATTGCCTGAAGTATTTAAGCAAAATAGATATTTGTTTGTGAACCGCTGTGGTACAGCAGGTTAGTCATGCGCCTAGCATAACAGAGGTCCCAAGTCCAAAAAAAGCGGTACACCTCAAAAATAGCTTATAGTTATTTAAGCTTTTATTGCGAATGGGGTTGAAAAAAATTAAGCAAAAACTAATTATGCTATAACTTCCTGAAAGGTTGTACAAAATAATTGAAACTTTGCCCATGGGTACTTTTTTATATGGAGTTTTCAAAACTTCCCTTGACTTAAATTTTGCTTAAGTTGACTTAAGCTCTTTTTCCTTTTTGTCACAGTTTTATAAGAAAGTTTATTCAATTCCATAATTTGTTTTAAATTTTTTTGCAAACGTTTCATCACCATCAAGTCAATGTTTTCGTTTAGGCATATTTTAAATTTTCTTCATCAGAATAAATCTCTTATTATTGCAAATATATGCAAAGGATTTATATATTGTCATAAAGCTGAGACTTAAGTCTTTGATTGGGAATGATTTTGGGCTTAGATGTTGTTTACGAAAAAAGTTATAACTTAAGTAAACGAAAGAAAATTTTTATTTTTTACAAAAACTATCAAATTTTATGATTTATATCAAATTTTTTTTAATACCATCAAAGAAATTGACTTCATTTAACACTTAATGACATATAAGGTAGCTTTTAGATCTTGTTTTTTTTTAGCCAATCTTGGCCATATTAACGAAATTAATAACATTTTTTCTGGCGCTATAATAATTAATAACTCTAATGGACTCATAAAATGTTACTTTCAAACATTTAAACGACAATGAAGTGAGAATAATTAAAATTTTGTGTTAATGAAAATGAGTCGTTTAATTATTGCAAACGACACTCGCAGCTGCGAAAGGTAATTTTGAATTTTTTTTATGTTTTTCCTAAAAATATATACAAATTTTGCCTCTGACCATCTGGAGGTTCATTAAGAGTTTAAAAACCAAATGCCAAGTACGAGTACTTGAAAATTTTTGTAAATATTGTTATTTGATTGTAATGTTTAACCCTAGAAGCAAAGCGTTTGATATTAACAGAGCTATGTTAAGAGGTTAACATAGATCTGTAAAATGAACGGAATCCAAGAAAATACAACAGGAATGCGTAAAGTGGGTGTCGAGTTGTACAGAAAGATATTTTTAATGGGAATCCATGGTCAGAAAGAACCCTTTAACGTTGGTTGCCTTCCAACGCCAATAGAACCATTAAAAGCTAATAGAACGATCAAAACGCCAACTAAAAACTCTATTACAAATAAAATATTGAAGAAAAATATAAGAAATTTTAAACGTCTGATTAGGTTCCCCTATTACCATCACCTGTTCAAGAAATATATAAAAACCGCAACCAAAATTATTGAATACTTATGTTAAATATTGAACTATTCACAGCTAAATAACTCCATTAACAAACAAAATACAAAACCATAAAAATTATTCATTTATTACAAAATTTTTTGAAATTTTAACAAACAAAACCAAAAAAAATTAAAGTAAAATTTAAAAACTAAAAATCATGCGAATCCGCAAATACAAAAAATGGTTTTCAACAATTTCTCAATCAATATTTTTTTGTATATGTTTTTCAATTTTAAATTTTTTTTCTTTCTTTCTATACCTACAAAACCATAAAATTTAGGGGAACTGAAGTGAAGTTTTATTTCATATTATTTTGGCTTAAAAGTAAATTTTGTTGGTAAAAGACAACAAAACTCACAATTCAGAAACGATGATTATAAATATTTGTTAACAATATTAAACCAAAACAACTTCAATGTAATAAAAAGCTGAAGTAATAGAAGACAAATGAAATTTGAAAATAAAAGTAAGAAAGTATTAAAATTGAAATGGTCTTGCCCGATCACATGTTACCCCTAACCTAAGATAGGCAGACCATGCTGCCAGGAGCCGAAAACTTTTTATGATTCTCGTAAATATTACGATTATTCAATAAACTGCAAATATAAACATTTTTCTAAAGAAAAATTTTCAATAGAAAAATTTTTCTAAAGAAAAATTTTTGATAGAAATATTTTTCTATAGAAATATTTTTCTATAGAAAAATGTTCTATAGAAATATTTTTCTAGAGCAAAATTTTCCATAGAAATATTTTTCTGGAGAAAAATTTTCCATAGAAATATTTTTCTAGAGAAAAATTTTCCATAGAAATATTTTTCTAGAGAAAAATTTTCGATAGAAATATTTTTCTAGAGAAAATTTTCGATAGAAATATTTTTCTAGAGAAAAATTTTTCATAGAAATATTTTTCTATAAAAAAATTTTCGATAGAAATATTTTTCAATAAAAAAATTTTCGATAGAAATATTTTTCTAGAGAAAAATTTTCCATAGAAATATTTTTCTAGAGAAAAATTTTCGATAGAAATATTTTTCTAGAGAAAAATTTTCGATAGAAATATTTTTCTAGAGAAAAATTTTCCATAGAAATATTTTTCTAGAGAAAAATTTTCCATAGAAATATTTTTCTAGAGAAAAATTTTCCATAGAAATATTTTTATAGAGAAAAATTTTCCATAGAAATATTTTTATAGAGAAAAATTTTCCATAAATTTTTTTATAGAGAAAAATTTTCCATCGAAATATTTTTTTAGAAATATTCTTCTAGAGAAAAATTTTCGATAGAAATATTTTTCTAGAGAAAAATTTTCGATAGAAATATTTTTCTAGAGAAAAATTTTTGATAGAAATATTTTCCTAGAGAAAAATTTTTAATAGAAATATTTTTCTAGAGAAAAATTTTCGATAGAAATATTTTTCTAGAGAAAAATTTTTTTTAGAAATTTTTTTCCAGAGAAAAATTTTCGTTAGAAATATTTTTCTATAGAAAAATTTTCGTTAGAAATATTTTTCTATAGAAAAATTTTCGTTAGAAATATTTTTCTATAGAAAAATTTTCGTTAGAAATATTTTTCTATAGAAAAATTTTCGCTAGAAATATTTTTCTATAGAAAAATTTTCGTTAGAAATATTTTTCTATAGAAAAATTTTCGTTAGAAATATTTTTCTATAGAAAAATTTTCGTTAGAAATATTTTTCTATAGAAAAATTTTCGTTAGAAATATTTTTCTATAGAAAAATTTTCGTTAGAAATATTTTTCTATAGAAAAATTTTCGTTAGAAATATTTTTCTATAGAAAAATTTTCGTTAGAAATATTTTTCTATAGAAAAATTTTCGTTAGAAATATTTTTCTATAGAAAAATTTTCGTTAGAAATATTTTTCTATAGAAAAATTTTCGTTAGAAATATTTTTCTATAGAAAAATTTTCGTTAGAAATATTTTTCTATAGAAAAATTTTCCTTAGAAATATTTTTCTATAGAAAAATTTTCCTTAGAAATATTTTTCTATAGAAAAATTTTCTTTAGAAATATTTTTCTATAGAAAAATTTTCGTTAGAAATATTTTTCTATAGAAAAATTTTCGTTAGAAATATTTTTCTATAGAAAAATTTTCGTTAGAAATATTTTTCTATAGAAAAATTTTCGTTCGAAATATTTTTCTATAGAAAAATTTTCGTTCGAAATATTTTTCTATAGAAAAACTTTCGTTCGAAATATTTTTCTATAGAAAAACTTTCGTTCGAAATATTTTTCTATAGAAAAACTTTCGTTCGAAATATTTTTCTATAGAAAAATTTTCGTTAGAAATATTTTTCTATAGAAAAATTTTCGTTAGAAATATTTTTCTATAGAAAAATTTTCGTTAGAAATATTTTTCTATAGAAAAACTTTCGTTCGAAATATTTTTCTATAAAAAAACTTTCGTTCGAAATAAGAAAAATCCATTGTTTAACAATATTAGAGCCATCATTCATTTATTTGTCTTCACTATTAACCAAAAATTTGATACAAAAATCTGGGTATTGTTTTACAGAAATTTTAATATATTTAGTTTTTGGTGTTCAAAACTTCGTTTTGGCCAAACTAAGTCCCCTAACGAATGAATATAGTTTTTTTGCCCCCAAATCTATTAACTGTAGTTGTGCCATTTATCACGTACCTCTTTCTTTTCATTACGTCTTCCATTGGCTTGTGATCGTGCAGAAGGTGCAAATATTTGTAGTTTTTCGTCTAAATTATATTAATTTATAAAAGCCAAAATTGAGCAAAGCTAACTTTAAGCTGTAAAGTATTAAATTATCTTACTTTTTTTCGTCTTTATTTGAGTCAGTTGTTATTTATAGCCAGCCTAAGTTTATTAACCCATTTTGGTATTAAAAATATCATTTATCACTGTCACACTTGAGAGCATTTTAGATATTTCAGAAAATTAGTGAATTTGAAAAGTGTGAGGTCAACCAAAGGGGAACTATATCAGGGAAAAGTGCTAAGTTTTCTTCGAATATTCAAAAACCAGGGGCCAAATTGGCAGCATTCTATATCGATCAAAAACTCAGACTTTTAAGTCAATATTGTATAACATACCTTAGGGATTTTCAAAATAATATATTTTGCAAAACGTTTAATAAATTTTGATTTTTAAATATATCCGTTTGTTTGTAAAAACATTTAGTTTAAATGAAATTTATTTACTGTCAGGGAACATTTGACAAATAAGTTACAATTTAGTAAACCTTATATGTTAATTATTATCTAGGTAGTCCTAAGAGTATGCTACACAAATGTTTCTGACATATCTTATATTTCTAGGTAATCCTAAGAGTATGCTACACAAATGTTTCTGAAATATCTTATATTTCGTTCGATATCGAATGCGGCGATTTGTTATAAGTCATTTCATGTGATATTGGAACAGGTAGACCAACGCAACAGCCTCTTCCCTTTGGATTCTAACGAAGCTCTTTTTCAAGCAATATTGATATTTGACCTTTGAAGTGTGTGGCCTATCCACTCGATTTTCACTGAGATACCTCTATACTGGCATAAAGAAAAGTGAAGGATAACTTTTCTTTAAAAATCTCTACAACAAAGTTTTATGGTTTTATAATCTTGATATTAATCTTAATCGGAAATGTTTAGATATAAGTGGTTATATCTTAAAATCATCTAAGACATTCTCACTTCATTTTATTCAGTCAGGCATGACTAATAGAAACTATCATTTGAAGTCACTCTAACTTATGGCGCATTTACACCAGAGTGATCTGTTGTTCAACAAAAACTTCCTAAGAATAAAAACGGATCCTAACAAATGACTTATAAGACCCCTAGGAATTGCTTTGTTAGTGTTTTTGAGCTATAGCAAACTTTCAAAATGTGTAGGTGTAAATGAGTTTAAATTACCTTTTAAAATTGTAGCCAGTGTAAATGCTTTATTTATATATTTTTTTACTTTTCTTTAACTTTAGAGGTTTATTTGTGCTAAAAAACTATCACTAACTGCCCAGGTCTTGTCAGGTTTAATTTCCTTTAAACGATTTGAAACGTTTTGAAGCTTAAAAGTCAAATCTCAGACTGATCTTGAACGATGAGTTTTCCTTTTCATTTCTTGCTAACAAGATCATAATTAGCGAAATGTAATAAAAAAAGGGTTAAAATAAAAGTGATAAAAAAAAATTGTAAAAGTTGCAGATATAAGAAGTGAATGATTTAAATTAAGAGTTAAGAAAACAAGGGCACGTTTTCTTTTGGTAAAAGTGGGATTTCCGCATAACAAAATTTAGTGACAAAAAAAAAAGTTTGCAAAAATACAAAAAAAAAAAAAAATTTAACAAAATCTAAAAAGAAAGAAAAGCTTTCAGATTTTGGTTTTATTGTAAGTAGAAACCTAGGGCCAAATCGCCGCATTCTTTAACGAACAAAAACTCAGACTTTAAAGCAAATAATGTGTAACATACCTTAGGGATTTTTAAAATTATTTATTTTTTAGAAAGTTTAATAAAATTTTAGATCTAAACATATTCCTTTGTTAGTCGATCGAATTTTTTATTTCTTCATAAGATTGGAAGTACATGTTTGCCAGACCGTGTGCCATTGACTGAAACAAGTGATAGGCCAAGGGAACAATGACTGAAGAACGGGGGGTGGGGTATGACCTAAACTTTTAATGTTTCCGAGTATGTCTTAAACATTTTCGCAACATGCGGTTGAGCATGGTCATACTGTAAAATCACTCTATTATGTCTCTGGTTATATTGAGGTCGTATGTACTTTAATGGTTGGGTCAAATGGATTAATTGCATTTGATAGTGATCGCTTGTGATTGTTTCAGTCGGTTTTAGCAACTCATAATACACTAAGCCGAACTTGTCGGTCACTTCAACGTCGAAATCACCGTTCTAGAAGCGTTGAAGCCTATCTCGGCACTTGCTTACACTAATAGCGGCCTCACAATAGGTATTTGGGAGCATTCAATGAGCCTCACGTAAAGATTTCTTCACATTAAAGCAGAAAATTAAAACCTTCCTTTAAGACGAGAATTTGCCTCGTCAGCTGACGTGTTTAATCGAGAATAACTTTACGATACAGACACAAATCGACAAATCCTATAGCTTATTGTATAAAATCTTTGCAGCTACTGCCATCTATTGATAGTGGGTGGTAATGAAATTTTCCGAAATCAGGGGCCATATTAACGCATTCGATATCGATAGAAAACTTAGACTTTTAAATATTGTGAAGTATACTTTAGGGATGTTCAAAGTTACTTCGATGCAAAAAGTTTATTGAAATTTGATATCCAATTAGATTTGTTTTTAAAAACATATATTTCAATTAAAACTCTTTTACAATTGGTCATCTTTTGGCAAATAACTACAAAAAAATATAGTAAACTTTGCATCTTTTAAATAATTTTGATTATCCTTAAAGTATGCTATAGAAATGTTTTGAAAATATCTAAGATTTCGATCGATATCGAATGCGGTAATTCAAGAACAGTTCATTACTTTGGTTACCAACTATATTGACTATCTTAAATCCGTATTTTTATCTCTTAGAACCTCAAATTTGAATATGTTAAAATATGTGAGGACAAAGACAATGGCCAAATCGCCGTATCCGATATCGATCGAAATGTAAGATATTTTAGAAACATTTGTGTAGCATACTTTTAGGACAATCTAAATTACTTATAATGATTCTTGATGGGGCTTCTTTGCAAAAAAAATCGCTTTGAATGTTGTCGTGGAAATTATTATTATATTTTCGGGAAATTCTACGATTTCAAATCGCATTTACGGCGAAACGGTTAAAGATATCGATCTTATTAATTTTGTATTTCGTTCTCCCATTTGTTGTTTTATGACACTGGAAACCAAATTTATTATTTGTAATGTTTGTTGAACAAAATTTTCAAAAACTCCAAAAATATTTTTTGAAAATACCCTCAGAAAAAAATATAATTTTCTAATATGATAAAAACTAGGCGAATTTCAGGTCATAGAATTATAAATCGTATCTTACTTTGAAATTTTAATATCATTAAGTAAATTTTTTGCTGCATATTCTTAGGCTTGTCGTCAAGATCACAAATTTTCGGGCAAAAAATGTCAATAACTCTGAAAGTAGTTCATGGATTTCTAATTTTGATGACTTAAAATAAAGCTACTTTAGTTGTCTTTTATATGTCATTAAATCTTTTTAAGTAGTTTAGTTCTTAGGGGTTAAAGTTTAGGCAAAATCGAAAATACTCCCATTTTTTCCCTTACAAAAAAGTTGAACACTTTGCAGGCAAATGCGGCAAGTGTTCCCCTTATTTGGACAGCATGTTTTTGTATTATGTAGAACATTAATAGATGGATTTACGGTTCAATTTTGCACTTGCGTAAAAAAAAACATACATAACCTAAGGCGTGTCGTCAAGGACCCGAATTTTCGCGAACAAATTGCAATAACTCTGAAACTACTTCATAGATTTTTAATTTTGATGACATTAAATAAAGCTACTTTAGTTGTCTTTTATATGTCATTAAATCTTTTTAAGTAGTTTAATTCTTAGGGGTTAAAATTTAGGCAAAACCGAAAATACTCCCATGTTTTTCATACAAAAAAAGTTTAACACTTTGTGGGCAGATGCTGCACGTGTTCCCCTTATGTGGGCAGCATGTTTTTGTGTTATGTAGAACATTAATAGAGGGATTTACGGTTCAATTTCGCACTTGCGTAAAATAACGTACATAACCTAAGGCATGTCGTCATGGACACAAATTTTGGCGAAAAAACTGCAATAACTCTGAAACTACTTCATGGATTTTTAATTTTGATGACTTAAAATAAAGCTACTTTAGTTGTCTTTTATATGTCATTAAATTTAAATGAAATTAAATTTTAAGTAGTTTAATTCTTAAAATTTAGGCAAAACCGAAAATACTCCCATGTTTTTCATACAAAAAAATTTAACACTTTGTGGGCAGATGCTGCACGTGTTCCCCTTATTTGGGCAGCATGTTTTTGTGTTACGTAGAACATTTATAGAGGGAGTTACTATTAAATTTCGCACTTTCTTAAAGTAAGGTACCTAACCTTAGACGTGTCGTCAAGGACCCGAATTTTCGCGAAAAAATTGCAATAACTCTGAAACTACTTTTTGAATAATTTCATTCTTTCATTGTTAAAATTTAGGCAAAACCGAAAATACTTCGATTTTTTTTTTCATCCAAAAAAGTTTAACACTTTGTGGACAGATGTGGCACATGTTTTCCTTATGAATATTTTTGTGTTACGTAGAATATTTATAGAGAGAACCGTATCAATTCCTAAAATAACTCATCCCATGTGAGCTTAGAATAAATATTCCGGTATGTGATGGAAATCGATCGTTTTCAAATCGATCGATTTCACATATATTTTTTAGATAATTTTCATTTTTTGCGCAAAAAAATTTAAATCAAATGAAAGATATCAGTCAAAAGGATTAAACCAAAATTTTAGTTTTTCTTGGGGAAATAACCGAAAATTATCTCAAAAATATAACAGAAATCTAACGATTTGAAAACGATCGATTTCAATCACATACCAGATAATTTTTTTTATTAAAAATGTAAAAACTTTTTCGTTTTAATTCTTTTACTAGACCGTTAATCAATATTAAATAAACTTTTTTTGCCTTCTCTTTTCAGGTAAATTAATTGAACTAAATTGACTTATTTTCCACATTTTCGTGAAAAAGGGTGAGATTTTCATTTTAAAAATTATAAAAATTTTAAATATTTTCAAATTTTTTAAATTAAAATTTAAAGCTTTAAAATTTTAAAAGAAAGCCCTTAAACCTTTTAAAAACCAAAACTCTTTGAGGTAAAACAAATAAAATGTTTATGGCCTAAAGTAAAATTTTTAAAATAAAATTTTAATGAAAGTGGGTGAACGAGAAAACGCTCAAATACCGACAATACAGCCACAATTGACTACCGGTACTGTCACATGTCAAGGTGACAGCTTAATGACAGGTAAACAAAAAAAAAATTAAAATAAAAAGTAAAATTAATTATTATGGCGACAACATTTTACAATTCAAAAGGCGGGAGTATTAACAACACTTTTAATAAAAATATGTTAAAACCCAGTAAAACTTTTCATTACCAAATAATGAGTTAAACAGTTAAACTATTGAACACGAACTACTTACTCATTCGCTGTTTAAGTCATTACATTAACATGGGGATGTCATTGGAGGCAAGTACTTACCAATTGCAGAAAAGTAATGACTTGGGTAAGCAATTTGAAAGCAACAACAACAACAGCAACAACTTTTTTGTTGTTGTTTTATTAAAAACATATATTTTTAAACGAAATACAAAATTTTTTTTTATGATCCCATGGGGGCTCGAGAACCCAGACCCTCCGACTGCTAGGCAGAGACTTTTCCACTGAGCTACTTCATATGTTGAAAACTTGGCAGCTTATAATTAATATAAACAATTTTTATTTTTAGATCCAAAATCATGTGAAAATAACCTTGTTTTTCCCTGCTTTTTTTGCTTTGTTGTAATTTTTGGAAAAATATTTTTATACGATTTTTTTGTAATTATTTTAAAACTTTTTTAAAATTATTTTAAAACTTAAACAATTTAAATCTTCTTTTTTGTATAAGTTTTTACATAAGATTGACTCTTACTTAATTAAATGTTACAACCTGTTAAGGTCAAAGTCCGAGCATATTTTAGAATTCCATGGATTTCGATCTTGTGCGAATATTCTCCAATTTTATAGGCCAAACTTTGAAAAATGTTCCTCTACTTGGTCTTTCTATCGAAGTTTCGGACATCCTCCTCTAATATTAGGTAGTGGGACATTTCAATTCTAATTTTATCCTCTTCATTGTAATTTTTTTTTTCAAGAGAGGGTTACTAGCGCGTAATCCTAACCCATTTTTATCGATCTTATGGGACAACTCTCGGAACATGTTAACTCACAATATTAATGGGTGTTAAACTAGCTCCCCGGGTGATACCATGAGGAGGTGTGTGTCCACAGTTGAGATGAAGGATGACCCAGATAAGTTGGGCTTACCAAGTTAAGACCAATTAGAATCGTGTTTGGTATTCAACATCCCCTTCATAATCAAAATTGACTCATGATGGTATTTTTTCATTAACGTGAGTTAGTTTTACAAATTTTTTTTACAGAAGATAATATTTAAGTTCTTAAAATTCAAAAATCATTTAAAAAGACTCTTTTAATAAAAAAAAACTAAAAAAAATTGTTGCCCTTGGTGGGATTTGAACCGGGGCCATTCAGTTTAAATTACCATCTTAATTACAAATAAGTACTTCTGTAATAACTTATTATTTATTCGGATGGTATGTTGTAGTCGTTACAAGGTAACCAGTTATCAGAGTACTTGCCATTACCAAAGTTTTGCTGGGAAGTAATTGAAAATTGTAAAAAAAAATGTTATCTTAATTTCAAAACATGTTAACATCAAATACCAACTCAAATCTGTCTAATTACTCAATATATATTTTTTTTTGTGAATATCATGTAATAACTCCCCATCACTTTAACTAGTTATTAACTTTAGTTTAATTATATTTTCTGCTCAAAAAATATAATTTATTTTCTAATAATACCGGCTTACACATTAATAAACGTCAACATAAATTTTATTTTAAATTTGAATTTCAATTTTTTACACACCTTATTTACCTCATTACCTACCTATTACTCTTTGGGACCCACCAAATCTTCACACGCTCACAGTTGATGTAATTTTTGTGTAATATTTAAGCAATTGTCTCGTTATTTTCACACTTTATCTGGTTATGGCACAATAAACAATAGATGAAGGAGATATTTGCTTATATTTTAAGCTTGATTTGCTTTAGAAGTGTTTTCTCCCCACTTTTAAAACATTCACTTCCCTGGGATTTCTTCTTTTTTGTTTTAAATTTGGGCTTATTAATAATCACAATTTCAAAAATTGCCAATGAACATGCAAAATTTTTATGTAAGTTTTCAATGAAATCAAATAAATGTGATCTAATGGTAGGACCAGTACTAGGTTAGGTACTTAATCACGATTTCTGAACCTGGAAAGCATAACTTTTACTGGAACGCCACAATCGTCCCCCAAACTAGTTCAGCTCAGACTTATAAATCACTAAAAACGATATATAATTGTCAATTCCCAACCGATCTGAAGAATCATACAATATGACAAATACTTAGGTCAAGATCTACAAAAAAGCTTTCCAACAAGCATATCCTATCTCTTATAGTTTCAAAGATATTCAGCTTTAAAAATTAATATATTCAATTTTTGTCCCATACTTCACCGAATTTTTACTAATATCTGATCTATATAAGCAGCCGCAGGCAGTCCATACCACCAGAAGCCGATGAACTTTTTGTAATTTTCGTAAATAACACGATCATTAATGAAACTCGTGAAACTGAATATTAAAAGGATTTAGCTGGAATTTAGATAATTTCGATACAAACCTTTGTTAAAGAAAAATTTTTGATAGAAATATTTTTCTTTGAAAAACTTTTGGATCAAAATTATTTTTAAAAGAAAATTTTTTGATAAAAATATTTTTCTTTGGAAAATTTTTCGATAAAAATTTTTTTTTATAGAAAATTTTTCGTTAAAATTATTTTTCTGTGAAAATTAACAAAAAATCAAAATTTTTCTATCAAAAAATGTTTCTTTCGAAAAATTTTCCGTTAAAATTTTTTCTAAACAAAAGTTTTTAATAAAAATATTTTTCTATAGAACAAAAACTTTTGATACAAAAATTTTCTATTTAAAAATTTTTTTATAAAAAAATTTTCCATAGAAAAATTTTTTATAAAAAAATTTTCCATAGAAAAATTTTTGATAAAAAAAATTTCCATAGAAAAATTTTTGATAAAAAAATTTTTAATAAAATATTTTCTATTAAAAAATTTTTGATAAAAAAAAATTCCTATAAAAAAATTTAATAAAAAAAAATTATAAAAAAAATTTCTATAAAAAAATTTTTCATAAAAAAATTTTCTCTAGATAAAATATTTGATATACAGATTTTTGATAAAAAAAAATTCTATAAAAAACACTTTTTCTATAGAAAATTTCTTTATGAAAAATTGTTTTATAGAAAATTTTTTTATGAAAAATTGTTTATGAAAAATTTTTTATAGAAAAATTTTTTAATGGAAAATTTTTTATAGAAAATTTTTCAATAGAAAATATTTTATTTAAGATTTTTCTATAGAAAATTTTTTATTCAAAATTTTTTTATACACATTTTTTTCAAAATTTTTTCATATAAAATTTTTTATGAAAAATTTTTCTATAGAAAATTGTTTTTATCAATTTTTTTTATAGAAAATTTTTTTATCAAAAATGTTTTTATTCAAAATTTTTTGATATAAAACTTTTTTATGAAAAATTTTTCTAAAATTAAAAATTTTTCTGTAGAAAATTTTTTATTAAAAATTTTTGATAAAAAAATTTTCTATAAAAAAATTTCTATAAAAAAAAATTTCTGTAGAAAAATTTTTCATAAAAAAATTTTTTATAGAAAAATATTTGATATAAAAATTTTCTATAAAAAATTTTTGATAAAAAAAATTTTCCATAGAAAATTTTTATATCAAATATTTTTCTATAGAAAATTTTTATATCAAATATTTTTCTATAGAAAATTTTTTTATGAAAAATTTTTCTATGGAAATTTTTTTATAATATTTTTATTTATTAAATTTTTTTATAGGATTTTTTTATCAAAAATTTTTATATCAAATATTTTTCTATAGAAAATTTTTTTATGAAAAATTTTTTATAGAAATTTTTTAATATAAAATTTTTTATAGAAAATTTTTCAATAGAAAATATTTTATTTAAAATTTTTATTCAAAATTTTTTTTATATTATAAAAAATGTTCAAAATTTTTTCATATAAAATTTTTTATGAAAAATTTTTTTATAGAAAATTGTTTTTATCAATTTTTTTTATAGAAAATTTTTTTATCAAAAATGTTTTTATTCAAAATTTTTTTGATATAAAACTTTTTTATTAAAAATTTTTGATAAAAAAATTTTCAATAAAAAATTTCTGTAGAACAATTTTTCATAAAAAATTTTTCTATAGAAAAATATTTGATATAAAAATTTTCTATAAAAAAGTTTTGATAAAAAAAATTTTCCATAGAAAATTTTTATATCAAATATTTTTCTATTGAAAATTTTTATATCAAATATTTTTCTATAGAAAATTTTTTTATAAAAAATTTTTCTATAGAAATTTTTTTATAATATTTTTTTTATTAAATTTTTTTATAGGATTTTTTTTATCAAAAATTTTTATATCAAATATTTTTCTATAGAAAACTTTTTTATGAAAAATTTTTCTATAGAAATTTTTTTTATAAATTTTTTTTCTATCAAAAAATTTTTCTTTTGAAAAATTTTAGGTAAAAATTGTTTCATAAAAAAATTTTCTATAGAAAAATATTTGATATAAAAATTTTTGATAAAAAAAATTCCTATAAAAAAATTTAATAAAAAAAAAATTTATAAAAAAAATTCCTATAGAAAAATTTTTCATTCAAAAATTTTCTATAGAAAAATATTTGATATATAAAATTTTCTATAGAAAATTTTTTTATTGAAAATTTTTTATAGAAAATGTTTATATCAAAAAATTTTCGATAGAAAAATATTTGATATACAAATTTTTGATAAAAAAAAATCAAAAAAATTTTTTAATAGAAAACATTTTATTTAAAATTTTTCTATAGAAAATTTTCTATTAAAAATTTTTGATAAAAAAATTTAATAAAAAAAATTTATAAAAAAAATTTCTATAGAAAAATTTTTCATTAAAAAATTTTCTATAGAAAAATATTTGATATAAAAATTTTCTATAGAAAATTTTGTTATCAAAAATATTTTATAGACAATTTTTATATCAAAAAATTTTCTATAGAAAAATATTTGATATAAAAATTTTCTATGGAAAATTTTTTTATCAAAAATTTTTTATAGAAAATTTTTATATCAAATATTTTTGTATAGAAAATTTTTTTATGAAAAATTTTTCTATAGAAAATTTTTTTATAGAAATTTTTTTATAGAAAATTTTTTTATCAAAAATTTTTAATAAAAAATTTTCTATAGAAAAATATTTGATATAAAAATTTTCTATAAAAAATATTTAATAAAAACAAATTTCTTTAGAAAAATTTTTAATAAAAAAATTTTATATCAAAAATTTTTGAAAAATTAGGTTTCATCAGGCTTGAGTTCATTTAATTTTCAAATTATTAATTTTGAAAATTGGAAAGTAAATTATGGAGAAAAAACTGAAAAAATTATTTTTGAAGGCGGCTAGTGGATTGCAATTTGTGTTCCGCCACAGGACGTCATCAGCACTTAGCGCCCTCGACCACAGTCGAGTTGTCAAATTGCAGAGATAATCTTCAATTTAACTCATTAAGTTTGATCGAACATCACTACGTTTTTTTTTCTCCATAATTTACTTTCCAATTTTCAAAATTAATAATTTGAAAATAAAATGAACTCAAGCCTGATGAAATCTAATTTTTCAATTAATTCTAAAGTTCGAATAATTAATTCCCAAATAATCAAAAAATTTTGAATAAAAACATTTTCTATAAAAAAAATGTTTAATAAAATATTTTCTATTAAAAAATTTTCTATAAAAAAATTTTTGATAAAAAAATTTTCTATAAAAAAAATTTCTATAAAAAATTTTTTACAAAAACAAAAAAAAATTGATAAAAACAATTTTCTATAGAAAAATTTTTCATAATAAAATTTTATATAAAAAAAAATTTATATAAAAATAAATTTTGAATTTCTATAAAAAAGTTTTGAAAAAACATTTTCTATAAAAAGTTTTGAAAAAAAAAATTTCTATAAAAAATTTTTCATAAAAAAATTTTCTATAAAAAATTTTCTATAAAAAAATTTTTATAGAACAATTTTTCATAAAAAAATTTTCTATAGAAAAACTGTTTGATAAAAAAAAATTTTCATAGAAAAAGTTTTGATAAAACTATTTAAAACAAATAAGAAAGAGCTATATTCGGTCAATCCCGACCATATTAAGGAAATTACAAACGGAATGACAATCTCAATATACCCCCGCATTCTTTTTGATGACGGGTATAATAAGCGCATTCATTTGTTTGTGTGCTTGTGTTGAAAAAAAAATACTACAAATAAACGCTTTGCTTTTATTGAAATTAAGTAAAAATGCAAAGCCTACCCTTAGGCGGTAAAATTAAATAATTATTCATGTACTTGCATTTTATGTATGTTCTTGAATTATTTGTACTTTACTTACTTAAATGGCCTATATTTACATACAGGGCCAAGCAAGTTTTAGAATTCCATGCAGATCGATCTTGTGCACATATGCTCCAATTTCGTAGGCCAAGCTTTGAATGATATTCCTTTTCTTGATCTTTCCATCGGATTTTCGGATGTCCTCTTTTACGAGTTCCCTCGGTATCGTTTGCTGAAGTATTTTCATCTATCGCACATCATGTCCCAGACAACGCAGCCGCCGGTGTTTGATGTGTTTTACGATATCGATGTCTGAGTATAACTCAAACTTACTTGGTTCATTTGATGTCGATATTCATTGTTGATGCCGACTGGTTCAAAGATTTTTTGTAGAATCTTTCTCTCAAAAACTCCAAGAATAGCTTCATCTGCCTGTGCAAGTGGCCAAGGTTCAGCACCATATAGTAACACGGGTTGTATAAGCGTTTTGTATAGCATAATTTGAGGTCCTATGCTCCACTGGAAGTCAAGGATAACAGAAGAAGCAGAGCTGCATATACTTAGGAGTGTCTTCAACATCACGAATTTTCGGGGACAAATTGCAATAACTCCAAAACTAGTTTGCTTGCTTAGGCAAAATAGCTTCTGTTGGCAAGTATGATTCAATGTTTGATTTCGAAACCTATGTCATTATTTGTTGACGGCGGTACCAAGGTAAACAAATTCTTTTACAACCTCGAAGATATAGTTCTCAACTATCACATGTGACCCAATTCTTATGGACTGTCTACTTACAGAAACTGGCAGTTTTGTTTTTGATTCATTGATAGCTAGACCCATTTTATTAGATTCCTTCTCGACACTTGAAAAGGCATCATTTTTGACCCCATGTCTAAAAAGGGTTAAAATATTGTTTTTAATGAAAAAGACTTTATCTTAGTGTAAAATAGTTACTTTTAAGTATATTTATTTAAATTCAGTAATAAATCAGTAATATTACGTATTTAAAAAATAAAAAAATAAATACAAAAAATCAAATTTTTCATTTTTGCCTCCGCAAAAAAGTGTTAATTTTACCCAATTTTAAAAACAAAGAACCTGTTTATATTTTCCTAAGTATGGATAATTTTATACCATATAAACATTATTAAAATTGAGCATAAATAAGATTTATGAAGCATTTACTCAAATTATGAGCAAAAAATTACTTTTTTGCGAAATTCGTCGAATTCGAACTCAAGGTACGGGAAAATGCTTTGAGATATCGATCTCAATTTTTTTGAGTTTTATTGTCTTTTTTATCTATTTTAAAACACCGCTGAGAAAAATTCAAATTTGTAATATTTGTTTAACAAAATTTTCAAAAAATTAAAAAATGCGTTTTGAAACCCACCTGAGAAAACTTACCCATTTTCGATTATGAAAAAAACTAAATTAATATTGTTATATTTTAACAAAATTAAATTAGGAAGTACTTACAAGTCTTAAGATGATAAATCATGTCTTTCTTTGCGAGCTTTTGTCCAAAGTAGTTATTTCTAGCGTTGTATCCTTAGGCGTATTGTCAAGGACACGAATTTTTGGGGGAAAATCGCAATAACTTCAAAACTGTTTTAGGGATTTCAAATATTGATGACTTCAATTAAAGCTGCATTAGTTCACTTTTAGATTCCATTATTTTTTCTCTTTAAAATAAATTGCAAATGCACGAAATGTAGCAAAAACTGCAAATACTCTTAGTTTTCCCCATACAAATGGGCTACAAAATTTTGGGCCCGTTGCGCGGGCTTGTATCCTAAAAATAAATCTATAATATTTTGCACACTTCCGATTGACATAATTTGGCCATGTAATTTCACTATTAGAAGTCGATCAGAGACAAAAGTCAAAAAACGACCCACCCTAATATATATATTACAAATTTACATTTTCGCGAAATTCTTCAATTTTAAATCGCAGGTACGGCGAAACGGTTTAAGATATCGACCTAATTTTTTTTAGCTTTTATTCTCCCATTTGTCTGTTTTGACACACTGGAAAGCAAATTCGAAATTTCTAATATTTGTTAAACAAAATTTTCAAAAAATTAAAAAATGATTTTTAAAACCGACCTGAGAAAAATGTACCATTTTCCAACAAGTAAAAACTAAGTAAATTTGATTATATTTAAACAAAACTGAACTATTTACCAGTAACAAGCCATCAAATGATAAATCATGTCTAACTTTGGAATTTCTTTACTTACAACATACAATTTTTGGTGCATATCCTTAGGCGTGCTTTCAAGGACATGAATTTTTGGGGGGAGAAACTGCAATAACTTTTAAACTACTTCATGGATTTTAAACTTTCATGATTTGAAATAAAGCTGTATTAGTTCTCTTTAATATTCTATTGTTTTTATTTGTAAAAATTATTTAGTTTTGGTCTAAATTTCGCAAAAACAAAAAATAACCAATTTTTCCCCATACAAATGGGCTCTTAAACTGCGCCCATAGAACTTTGTCCGATTTGGCTGAAATTTTCAGATCTGAACTTTTAGACCTAGTGTCACAATATTCCGTAGAAAAAGTTATAAAATTCAAAAATCATTTTCCTTCATACAAAAAATTGTCACCCTAATATATATATATATATATATATATATATATATATATATATATATATATATATATATATATATATATATATATATATATATATATGTATATATATATATATATATATAAATCAGTTTCGCAAAGAGACAGAATCTTGTTCCTCCATTTCAAACTAAATATTGCTACTATGGACAAATGTTGCCTATAAGCAACATTGCGTTTTTACAATTTCTGACATATCAATAAGAAATATTTTGAATATCCAGTTGACTTTGTAGGGAATTGTGACTAACTAACATTTTCCGGTCCCGGAAACTTTGAACAATTAACATAAATTTAAAAATTTTTATAAAACCTTAAAACTAATTTTGGAGCTGCTTTTAATTTCATTTAAAGCTAATGACACAAATTTTAACAGGTCGTTTTCTTAAGACCCAAAACTTCTAAGATATCTAATTTTGCTGTCTTTTGACAAAGGGAGTTTAAAAAAATTTTTAATTTATAGTTTATTTTTATTAAATACAACAAAAATGAAATTAATTCTAAAAATTACAACTTAAACTAGAAATATTTTTAAAGAAAAAAATCAATGAATTATATACAGAAATTTTTTAAATATAAATAATAAAATAATAACATTTTCATTAAATAAAATAACAAGTAAAATTTATACAAATATAAATAATAAAATAAATAAAATTTATTTATAACAAATAGATAACAATAAAAAAATATTGACTAGTTAGTTTTTTCTTCTTCGAATTTTTTTTGTTAAAATTTCAAAATTTCTTTTTAATGGAAGCCTTAGGTCTATAAATGTTAACAACTAAAAAAATGGAACATTGAATTTTCAGCTTAGCCCTTGCGGCTTAAGGGTCTTACACCCCAAATTCTTCTTAGCCCTTACGGTTTAAGGGCCGTACACCCCAATCTTCCTTAATCATATCAGAAGCTTTTTCTCCTATCGCTATAACGGGAGCATTGGGATTACCATTGACAATTGTGGGCATAATACTAGCATCTACAACACGCAAACCCGAAACACCATAAACCCTAAGGCGAGAGTCAACCACAGCTGTGCTATCCCAACTGGGACCCATTTTACAGGTACCCGTAGGATGATAAATGGTAAAGGTGAATTGTTTAATGCAACAGGCCCAATAGGCGTCACTGTTGAAATCCAAATGCCTACACCCAGGCAGGGGAATGTTGTGGAGCCGAGAACCAAATCTTTGGAAGGCCTGGGTGTTGGAGACATTTACAGCCAACTTAATACCCTCCACCAAAACATCTATGTCTTCTTGATGGGCAAAATAGTTGGGTATAATTTTAGGCTGCTGCTGGGGATTGCGGGAGTTAAGGCGAACCCAACCAGTAGATTTGGGTCTTAAAAGCAAAGGCAATATGGACCAAGTTTCAGAATTTTGCAAGGGCTTGTATACAGTATTATAGAAGCCATCTCTTAGATTCAAAATCTTGCGTATCTGCTCTCCGCCATCCGAGTTAATGGAACTGGGACAGAAATGGAATTGTATATCAGGCCAATCTACCTTAGGATCTTGAAATTTGCTATTAAGAAAAGCTACACCCTCTACACCGGTAAATGTCATGGGACCACGTTCTCTTAAAATGTACTCCATAGAAACAGGTATCGTCTGAAAACGATTACGTGTTACCGTCAAAGGAGCATCGACCACAAAGGTAAGACCTCCCAGACCCACATGATCTTGCAGGTTATTACCCACAGGCAAATCAGATACCACGGGTATGCCCATTTCCTGCAAATGCTCCGCAGGTCCTATACCCGAAAGCATGAGAAGTTGTGGTGAGTTTAAGGCTCCAGCGCTGGAGATTACTTCTCTGCGCACAAACACTAAATTTTTGTGACCATTCTTCAGATATTCCACACCTGTAGCTCTTTTATTTTGATCCATTATAATGCGTGTGGCCTGGGCATGTAAAACAACATCCAGGTTCTTACGCAAACGTACCGGTCTTATAAAAGCCTTGCCGGTACTGCATCTAGAACCCCTTCTAACCGTCGACTGGGTAAGCATAAAGCCCGTTTGTAGTTCACCATTAATATCACGATTTTCATAGCCCATCTCCAGGCCGGCTTGCAGAAAAGCTATAGACAAGGGAGTACGCCAGGGGGATTCTTGTACAGTCAAATAGCCACCAGTTTCGTGATAGGGCGTTTTGGCCAAATAGGGATTGCGTACATCTTCGGATTTGAGAAAGTATTTTAAAATATCTTCATAGCCCCAGCCTGGATTACCCAGAGATTCCCAATGGTTGTAGTCATTCTTGGAGCCTCTAACATAAACCATAGCATTAAGAACACTGGAACCCCCCAGAACCTTGCCTCTGGGCCAAAAACAGCGATCACCTTTCATGGCCTGGCAATATTGACGAGTAGCTGAGGGTGTAGTTTGATATTTCCAATCCAAGTCGGTAAGTTGTAGATAGCCAGCCAAGGCAGGAACATCGGATATTTCAGTTTCATCTCCACCAGCCTCCAGAAGTAAGACAGTCCAATTTTTGACCTCCGACAAACGATTGGCCACCACGGCACCCGCCGAACCGCCACCAATCACAACAAAATCATATTGACGCCTGATCTGTAAAATAAGAATATCAGTAACTCTTTTCGTTATAACTCTAGACCAAAACTCACCACTTGAGGTTCCTGTACTCTATTTTCGGGATCTACGTTTTGATAACGATAGTAATTCATGCCGATCGCCAGTAAGGGTATCATGCCCAGCAAAGAGGTCATTGTACCAAATGCCATTTTTCAGTAATTGTCAAATCCAGGGATCTTCTTTTATTTTAGATTTTTGCTTATTAAAGCCGTTGCTTTCCGGGGCACTAGTCGATAAGGGTGCTTCTGTTAAGATTTTGGGTGTATAATTGCGTATACCTCCCGGCTTGGCCACCTGATACTGGGCCTTGGCCTTTTGATCTTCTTCCAAAATATCCAAATAAGATTTTATATACAAATGATGCTCCAAGTAATCCTTTTGCTTTTGTAAAGATTTGCTGGATTTAGTCGAGACTACAGAAGTGGCTCCCCCACTTGCCACCGAGGCAGCCGAGGAAAATCTTGAGGGTGTACAGTGACACGATGAATAGTAAATACCACTATCGGTACTCTGAGAGCTTTTACGTTGATATTTCCCCTTCAAATCCCGATACACAACTTCGGGATTATCAAAGCCACTCGATTGATAGTCGGATGTAGAAGAATGGCTGTCCAGAGATTTACGGGAACCTAATTGAGATTTGGATATTTTCGCTTTTTCATAGGTTTGCTTGGTCAAATTATATTTCTGTCTTTGTCGATAGTATTCCTCGTCCGTCGAGGAGCCGTTCGAGATACTGGAAGATGTATAGATTAATTCCTTGTGCTGCTGCTGTTTGTAGCGTTGTTTGGGTATAGAAAAGCTTGAAGAGTTTTTGGATGTTGGGAAATTTGAGGACTGATAGTTTTGTTTATCCTGATGGTGCTGATGATGATAGGTTGGTGGTTGCTGTTGCTGCTGTTGTTGTTGAGGAAGAGGTTGCTGTTGTCGTCTAGAAGTGTTACATTTATTTTGTTGTGATATCTCTTGTCCCATATTTTATTCGATTGAAATATAGGAAGCTGGAAAAGAGGGAAAGAAAGATGAATTGTTAGAATATTTAAAGCAACTTATATGGAATATTATTATGAGGAAAGAAGTTCTTAAAAATACATTGTAAAATAAATTATTTTGAAAATCCCTAAGGTATGCTACACAATATTGGCTAAAAAGTCTGAGTTTTCAATCGTTATCGAATGCGGCGATTTGCCCAGGTTTGTTTCGGTTAGCGTAGCAGTCTTTTAGTTAGTCTCACTTAGAATTTGTTACGAATTTTTTAGTTAACCGCCCCATTGTGCAAAGATCACTACTTTTAATTCTTCCCCTAAATTTCTTGAATGTTTCTGTTGATCTTGTTGTTATTCTGTTTATGTCTATAAGCAGATCAACATGTTTCGCTTATTTGCCGTAAAGAGTATAGCCAGATTTTTCTATTTTTTCTACATTCTCTCTCTCTGTTACTGTTAACTTCAGATAATTTATTTGTACGGCGTATGTGCGAGCGTGTTCTTGATCATGTGAGAATGTATTGGAACATACATGAACTTTCGTAAGCCAAATTGTTAGCGTAATCAACGACAGCAGCTCTTTCTTAACGTCTGCAGAAAAGGCTAGAAACTCTTTTCTCTACTATTTAAGGCCGATGAACGAATATTGTGAGAATAATTTTAATTGAGACGCGTATAAGAGAACAGTATGACTAAGAATATTTGTAAAGCAGTTTTGAGAAGTTTGTTTACAGTTTTTGTGGAAATATATTTAAAGTAAATAACTCTAAGGTTAATAAAAATATAACTTTGTGAAACCATATAAAAAGTGTTTTGATTTTGTTTTCGGTTATTTGCATAAAGAATTCCTTCTGCGTTTTTAAAGGAGAAACGTAACAATATCAAGTCCATTGTCATTTAATTTTTCTTGAACAGGATCGTTCAAAAACCTTTGAAACGTTCGATATCTTAGCCTTATAAGTCCTCTACCATACGACAGAACAGAACAAATGTAAATAATCTATTGAAGTTTAACGACCCCAAAACGGCGTTAATATATCGCACACAGATCGTATACAAAATTCTAATACTCCCAAGTTAAATTTAGCTTTTGTTTCTGATGTTGTGTTTTTTAACGCTTCTTTCATATTTAGAAAAGCTACCTTGGTATACTTTTTTATGTCGACTGAGTCATCTTAAATTCCACCATGCCATACAGATACAGACAGACACAGACAGACACAGACAGGCACAGACAGGTACAGACAGGCACAGACAGGCACAGACAGGCACAGACAGACACAGACAGACACAGACAGACACAGACAGACACAGACAGACACAGACAGACGCAGACAGACACAGACAGACACAGACAGACACAGACAGACACAGACAGACACAGACAGACACAGACAGACACAGACAGACACAGACAGACACAGACAGACACAGACAGACACAGACAGACACAGACAGACACAGACAGACACAGACAGACACAGACAGACACAGACAGACACAGACAGACACAGACAGACACAGACAGACACAGACAGACACAGACAGACACAGACAGACACAGACAGACACAGACAGACACAGACAGACACAGACAGACACAGACAGACACAGACAGACACAGACAGACACAGACAGACACAGACAGACACAGACAGACACAGACAGACACAGACAGACACAGACAGACACAGACAGACACAGACAGACACAGACAGACACAGACAGACACAGACAGACACAGACAGACACAGACAGACACAGACAGACACAGACAGACACAGACAGACACAGACAGACACAGACAGACACAGACAGACACAGACAGACACAGACAGACACAGACAGACACAGACAGACACAGACAGACACAGACAGACACAGACAGACACAGACAGACACAGACAGACACAGACAGACACAGACAGGCACAGACAGACACAGACAGGCACAGACAGACACAGACAGACACAGACAGACACAGACAGACACAGACAGACACAGACAGACACAGACAGACACAGACAGACACAGACAGACACAGACAGACACAGACAGACACAGACAGACACAGACAGACACAGACAGACACAGACAGACACAGACAGACACAGACAGACACAGACAGACACAGACAGACACAGACAGACACAGACAGACACAGACAGACACAGACAGACACAGACAGACACAGACAGACACAGACAGACACAGACAGACACAGACAGACACAGACAGACACAGACAGACACAGACAGACACAGACAGACACAGACAGACACAGACAGACACAGACAGACACAGACAGACACAGACAGACACAGACAGACACAGACAGACACAGACAGACACAGACAGACACAGACAGACACAGACAGACACAGACAGACACAGACAGACACAGACAGACACAGACAGACACAGATAGACACAGACAGACACAGACAGACACAGACAGACACAGACAGACAGAGAGACAGCAGACAGACAGCAAGACAGAGACGGACACCGCTCAATCGACAGACGGACACCGCTCAATCGTCTTAGGATTTCATAAGGATTCTAAATATATAGCTCCTTTGCGTTTTGATCCAACAAACGGAATGACATTCTCAATATACCTCTATTCTTTTTGATGTTGGGTAGAAAAAAATAATGGTTAAAAATCACCAGCTACCAACAAAAGGGTTAAAGAGACTGGACAGATATTAATAGAATTTTGGTCTATCCCCACATAGTAGGGTTATATGTCAGGTCAATACAGCAGAAGTATAGCCTTCTGAGCCATAATATTCTTAATTATTGGACGGATTTAAAAATTTCGAACATCAATAGAAGCGGAGTTAGGTTTTTAGAGCAATGTTTAAGGAGATATACCTCGTGTTTCCAAATTCGACAAGAGGATTTTATATTTTCGAAACCTTATCTCTTATAGTTTAAGAGATATTTGACGCCAACATTTTTGTTTTTTTTTTTTTTTGCTTTTATTAGCACGAAGTCCAAAAGTCGTGCTAATAAAAGCAAAATAAAATGTTGGCGTCAAAAATCTCTTAAACTATAAGAAATAAATTTGATAAGACGGAAAGTCTTTTGAAAAAATACTGAAAATGGCTGATAAATTTCTTAACGAACTAAAAGAAAAGACTTTTTAGTTATGTAAACTTTTTAACAAAGAAAAATTCTTCAAAGTTTTTATACCGAAAAAGGCCTGAAAAATTAACTTTTTTAAAAAAATAGTTATATATATTGCTACTCAATTCCTTTTCAGGAAAAAAATAAAAAACAATTTTAATGTTGGAGGTGAAAGTTTCTCACCAAGTGTCTAACAAAAGGATATCCTCCAGATTTTGTATTCAATTCCTTTTAGTTTAAACTTTTTAATCTTTCCTGAAAACGTTTAAAGCTCAAACTCTAACAACAAAACAAAAACCTCGTGGAAACATGTCTATTATTAATTGGTAAATTTTTCTTAGTTTATTTTATATATTTAACTCTTTTTTATTAAATAACCATGTAAACGTAACCACAATCCGATAAGGCAAAGAAAACTTTAAACTCTTTTTAAGACATCCAGCCACCTGGTCGGTCGTTTTAACAAAACCCGGCAAATAAATGATTTTTTCGAACAGCAAAAAGGAAGGAAGGAAATCCCCATTTGATGGTACAAAAAAAAAACCTAATCTTGATGATCTATTAAATTATTTACAGTTTTAGACCGTAAAGAAAAGCATTTAACACAGACTATGTATGATCAAGCCCACAAAGCAATTGTTTCTGTTTTGTGGCAGTTTCAAACAAAAGACTTAAGCAACAAACTTGTTTTTTTTTTTTTATTTTCGCAAGCGTTTATTTTTTTCTTGTTTATGTTTTTTTCTTAAAACTTTTTTATTTTAAGCATTTAACTAACATAAAATGGTAATTAATAAGCGTGATTTAGAGATAAAAATAAAATAAATTTTTTCTTTAAGTTTTTTTTAGCCGTTTGTGTTGGCCTTAAGGCAAAATATGAGAAGAAGTATGAGAGTTTTTTTTTATATAAATTATGTCAAGTGTTGTTAAACGACAGCGACAATTGATTTTGATAATAAAAAAGTAAACATTTGAAATGATTAAAAACAAATGCTTATATTTAAACTGCGTTATTAATAATAAAACTTACGAAATCATGTGAAATGATTACAAAACTGGCTTTAATGTTAGAGTTTTTATTGAGCTAAACGGCTTTTTCATATTGTCATTATGGCCATTATTGTTATGGTCTTTCAATATTATTTTATGGTCTTTTTCCAAGCTTTTATAAAAGAGTTTTTCTTAAACCATTTATTTTTCTTTCATTTTCAAATCAAGTTCATTGCCATTTAATCGGTTTCAAACTGTTTTATACGTCAAGACAACCCAAGTCTTGGCTTAGTGGCTTGATGTTATTGTATGTCCAATGGTTTTTTTTATTTTAAACCAATAAACGGAAATTAATTGTAAATCTGGTTTGTTGTGAAAATAAATATGTATATTTTTTTTGAAGATTGGGAAATAACCATTAGCAAAAGTCATAAAATTACAAAATAAACCATATATTTATATGTGTATAAACAAAATATTGCCTGAGATTTTATACTTTAAAGAAATACCAAAATTCAAGGATTTTTATAGGGTCCATTAAATAACAAACAAATCTAAATTAAAAAATTTTAAATAATAAAATTTGCATATAAAAAATTCCATGATCAAAATATTTCCGCTTACAATTTCCCAAGACTCTAACAACAAGCTTTAAAAATTTATAATTTCAAATTCTTCATAAAAATAAAACTTAAATTAAAAACCAAAATTAAATCATCATCTTCACTTTTAATAAATCCCCCTTATCACTTTTTAATTTTTCTTCACAACAAATTCCAAAAAAAAATCATCATAAATTATTACCACAATTTTTAAAATATGATCTAATGAACATTTGCATGTTCCCCAAAAGCTCTGACGTTTTTATCTCTGTTTTTAACCACAATTTAACATCATATATGATCATATGTTGTATGTATTTTGTTGCATATGTAATGTCTTCAGCTCTAACATTTAATTTAATTTTATTTATTATTGCACGCAATTGCCGCATTGTCTTTATTTCTGTTGAACAGACATGAAAACCCCAATTTATTGTAATGAATTTTTACTTAAAAAGTTATCTTCCGTATTTTTGTTTGATGTAAGATATGGTAAGGCACTGAGAGAAAATTTTCTATAGAAAAAAGTAAATTTTTCTATAGAAAAAAGTAAATTTTTCTATAGAAAAAAGTAAATTTTTCTATAGAAAAAAGTAAATTTTTCTATAGAAAAAAGTAAATATTTCTATAGAAAAAAGTAAATATTTCTATAGAAAAAAGTAAATTTTTCTATAGAAAAAAGTAAATTTTTCTATAGAAAAAAGTAAATTTTTCTATAGAAAAAAGTAAATTTTTCTATAGAAAAAAGTAAATTTTTCTATAGAAAAAAGTAAATTTTTCTATAGAAAAAAGTAAATTTTTCTATAGAAAAAAGTAAATTTTTCTATAGAAAAAAGTAAATTTTTCTATAGAAAAATGTAAATTTTTCTATAGAAAAATGTAAATTTTTCTATAGAAAAATGTAAATTTTTCTATAGAAAAATGTAAATTTTTCTATAGAAAAATGTAAATTTTTCTATAGAAAAATGTAAATTTTTCTATAGAAAAATGTAAATTTTTCTATAGAAAAATGTAAATTTTTCTATAGAAAAATGTAAATTTTTCTATAGAAAAATGTAAATTTTTCTATAGAAAAATGTAAATTTTTCTATAGAAAAATGTAAATTTTTCTATAGAAAAATGTAAATTTTTCTATAGAAAAATGTAAATTTTTCTATAGAAAAATGTAAATTTTTCTATAGAAAAATGTAAATTTTTCTATAGAAAAATGTAAATTTTTCTATAGAAAAATGTAAATTTTTCTATAGAAAAATGTAAATTTTTCTATAGAAAAATGTAAATTTTTCTATAGAAAAATGTAAATTTTTCTATAGAAAAATTTAAATTTTTCTATAGAAAAATGTAAATTTTTCTATAGAAAAATGTAAATTTTTCTATAGAAAAATGTAAATTTTTCTATAGAAAAATGTAAATTTTTCTATAGAAAAATGTAAATTTTTCTATAGAAAAATGTAAATTTTTCTATAGAAAAATGTAAATTTTTCTATAGAAAAATGTAAATTTTTCTATAGAAAAATGTAAATTTTTCTATAGAAAAATGTAAATTTTTCTATAGAAAAATGTAAATTTTTCTATAGAAAAATGTAAATTTTTCTATAGAAAAATGTAAATTTTTCTATAGAAAAATGTAAATTTTTCTATAGAAAAATGTAAATTTTTCTATAGAAAAATGTAAATTTTTCTATAGAAAAATGTAAATTTTTCTATAGAAAAATGTAAATTTTTCTATAGAAAAATGTAAATTTTTCTATAGAAAAATGTAAATTTTTCTATAGAAAAATGTAAATTTTTCTATAGAAAAATGTAAATTTTTCTATAGAAAAATGTAAATTTTTCTATAGAAAAATGTAAATTTTTCTATAGAAAAATGTAAATTTTTCTATAGAAAAATGTAAATTTTTCTATAGAAAAATGTAAATTTTTCTATAGAAAAATGTAAATTTTTCTATAGAAAAATGTAAATTTTTCTATAGAAAAATGTAAATTTTTCTATAGAAAAATGTAAATTTTTCTATAGAAAAATGTAAATTTTTCTATAGAAAAATGTAAATTTTTCTATAGAAAAATGTAAATTTTTCTATAGAAAAATGTAAATTTTTCTATAGAAAAATGTAAATTTTTCTATAGAAAAATGTAAATTTTTCTATAGAAAAATGTAAATTTTTCTATAGAAAAATGTAAATTTTTCTATAGAAAAATGTAAATTTTTCTATAGAAAAATGTAAATTTTTCTATAGAAAAATGTAAATTTTTCTATAGAAAAATGTAAATTTTTCTATAGAAAAATGTAAATTTTTCTATAGAAAAATGTAAATTTTTCTATAGAAAAATGTAAATTTTTCTATAGAAAAATGTAAATTTTTCTATAGAAAAATGTAAATTTTTCTATAGAAAAATGTAAATTTTTCTATAGAAAAATGTAAATTTTTCTATAGAAAAATGTAAATTTTTCTATAGAAAAATGTAAATTTTTCTATAGAAAAATGTAAATTTTTCTATAGAAAAATGTAAATTTTTCTATAGAAAAATGTAAATTTTTCTATAGAAAAATGTAAATTTTTCTATAGAAAAATGTAAATTTTTCTATAGAAAAATGTAAATTTTTCTATAGAAAAATGTAAATTTTTCTATAGAAAAATGTAAATTTTTCTATAGAAAAATGTAAATTTTTCTATAGAAAAATGTTAATTTTTCTATAGAAAAATGTAAATTTTTCTATAGAAAAATGTAAATTTTTCTATGGAAAAATGTAAATTTTTCTATGGAAAAATGTAAATTTTTCTATGGAAAAAACAGTCTTAGAAATAGATAAACTATTTTAAAGATGAATAATCTAATTTCCTCTTTTTATCATACGGGAATATTCAAAATCATAGACCATTTAATTTTTATTAATAAAAAAGTTTATACGCATTGTTTGCGGTTAAAATGCAATTTCCATAGGCTTTACTTGGGTTGAAAGTTTTAAACAATAAAATTAAATAATAATAAACTATAACATATACGAGTATAACAGCAACAATAAACAAATTAAACATTGTTATAAAATGCGTTAACAAGTTCATTAACTTAAATTTTAATTTGGTTTTTTTATTTATGAAAAGAAACATTTAAACTGTAATTTACGAGCATTAATTTTACATAAAATTGTTATATTATAAATTAAAAGGAAATTTTTTAAAAATTTCTTAAAAAAAATTTTAAAAAATTTCCTATTTTTATAGGAAATTTTTCAAAAATTTCCTATTTTTATAGGAAATTTTTCAAAAATTTCCTATTTTTATAGGAAATTTTTCAAAAATTTCCTATTTTTATAGGAAATTTTTCAAAAATTTCCTATTTTTATAGGAAATTTTTCAAAAATTTCCTATTTTTATAGGAAATTTTTCAAAAATTTCCTATTTTTATAGGAAATTTTTCAAAAATTTCCTATTTTTATAGGAAATTTTTCAAAAATTTCCTATTTTTATAGGAAATTTTTCAAAAATTTCCTATTTTTATAGGAAATTTTTCAAAAATTTCCTATTTTTATAGGAAATTTTTCAAAAATTTCCTATTTTTATAGGAAATTTTTCAAAAATTTCCTATTTTTATAGGAAATTTTTCAAAAATTTTCTATTTTTATAGGAAATTTTTCAAAAATTTCCTATTTTTATAGGAAATTTTTCAAAAATTTCCTATTTTTATAGGAAATTTTTCAAAAATTTCCTATTTTTATAGGAAATTTTTCAAAAATTTCCTATTTTTATAGGAAATTTTTCAAAAATTTCCTATTTTTATAGGAAATTTTTCAAAAATTTCCTATTTTTATAGGAAATTTTTCAAAAATTTCCTATTTTTATAGGAAATTTTTCAAAAATTTCCTATTTTTATAGGAAATTTTTCAAAAATTTCCTATTTTTATAGGAAATTTTTCAAAAATTTCCTATTTTTATAGGAAATTTTTCAAAAATTTCCTATTTTTATAGGAAATTTTTCAAAAATTTCCTATTTTTATAGGAAATTTTTCAAAAATTTCCTATTTTTATAGGAAATTTTTCAAAAATTTCCTATTTTTATAGGAAATTTTTCAAAAATTTCCTATTTTTATAGGAAATTTTTCAAAAATTTCCTATTTTTATAGGAAATTTTCAAAAATTTCCTATTTTTATAGGAAATTTTTCAAAAATTTCCTATTTTTATAGGAAATTTTTCAAAAATTTCCTATTTTTATAGGAAATTTTTCAAAAATTTCCTATTTTATAGGAAATTTTTCAAAAATTTCCTATTTTTATAGGAAATTTTTCAAAAATTTCCTATTTTTATAGGAAATTTTTCAAAAATTTCCTATTTTTTCTAGGAAATTTTTCAAAAATTTCTTTTTTTTTTTTGTAGTTTATACAACTGTTACGACAATTAGTGAATTGATTTATTGCAAAATTTCACACTTTGATTTCAGTTTAAGTCTTCAAATATTTTAACACTCTGTCAACGTACAATTTGTAACACTTGGCATTTGCAAATTCATTTTATGGGTTTTTTGAAATATCTCAGTAGTTTTGAGTTTTGGCGAATAATCGGTCATTTGGAGCAATGGACAAGTGGATATACACATAAAACCGTAACCTAATTAAATTAAATGGTAATTGTCATTATTTTCAAAAGTAACGAAAAATCAGAAAACAAATTTTTGAAATCGTTTAAAGAATGACAGTCAGTTGGTGTTTGGGCAAATACATATTAAAATGATAGATGGCAAGTTTTATTTTTTTTTTTTTTGCTTATTTTAAGGCTTTGATTTTCATTCGGGAGTTTAACTAATTCCTAGTCTAAATCACTTTTTTGCCTTGAATATCTAATCACTTTATTTTGGTTTAATTAACTTCATTTAATAAATATTTATACTTCATTTTCTTTTCTTTCTTTAATTTATTACCATTTAGAAATTAAATTTTTTACTTAAAATTTGTTTTCAAATCAAAAATTTTGAAAATTTTACCGTTAACAATAACTTGTGGACTGAAAGTCTTAATGACAACTAAACTCTTTGATATTTTACAATAGCCATAAACCAACTGATCATAAGACCATCAATGATGATATGTCAATCAAATAAAAAACAATTTCAGACTCAAAAGAAAAAAAAATACTGTAATAAAATTTTAAGTCATTTAATAAATTTTTCAAAGAAATCATCTTTAAACTACTTTAAAAAAAACATCATAAATGACACATGTCATTTAATGCATAAATCTCTCAAAAAGATGATAATAACTTTAAAATGTGCGAAGGCTAAACGTTTTTTTAGTGTAACAAATTTTTCGAAAAAATTTAAATTTGTTGCAAAATTTTTCTTTCATTTTTAAGTACTTTTTGAGTCTGGATAGTTTAATTTTTGAATTTTATATTCCTCATGTGTTAGCAATTAAAATCTTCATACAATAGCCGACAAATTGAGAAAACAAAAGATCTGATCTACAAGCATTTTAAATATCAATATTTAACGTGATACAAATTACTAGCAGAACCCGGTACGCTTTGCAGGAGAAGTTAAAAATTTACAATAAAAGTGCAATAAAATGAAGGTTTTTGTACCTAAACCCCAAATAGTATTAAACACAAATTGAATATTGTCCCTATCATAAGTGGCCGAAATTTGAAAAAGTACCAAAATATTCTCTATGCCCTGTCCATTATTGATCGTTTCTCCTACGTGACTTGACAATACAAAAAAATACTTAATTGACAGAATTTTGAAAAAAGTATCATATACAAGTCTTATTCAAAAAGTCAAATACAAAAAAGTACTTAATTGTCAAAATTTCAAAAAAGTACCATATATAAGTCTCCTTCAACACGAATATATTTGTCCCTATCATAAGTGGCCGAAATTTCAAAAAGTGCCAAAATATTCTCTATACCCTGTCCATTAATGATCGTTCCTCCAAAATTAAAAAATAAAATAATACTTCAATCATAATGTACCTACGTGACTTGACAATACAAAAAAGTACTTAATTGACAGAATTTTGAAAAAGTACCATATATAAGTCTCATTCAAAAAGTACCAAAATATTTTCTATGCCCTGTCCATTAATGATTTTTCCTCCTAAACAAATAACTTACAGGATTAAATAATACGTCAATCATAATGTACCTACTTGACTTCACAATACAAAAAAGTACCTAATTGTTAGAATTTTGAAAAAAGTACCATATATAAGTCTCATTCAAAAAGTCAAATACAAAAAAGAACTTAATTGTCAAAATTTTGAAAAAAGTACCATATATAAGTCAAAACCAATATATTTGTCCCTATCATAAGTGGCCGAAATTTCAAAAAGTACCAAATTATTCTCTATGCCCTGTCCATTAATGATCGTTCCTCCGAAATAAGTAACTTATAAGATAAAATAATACTTCAATCATAATCTACCAACGTGACTTGACAATACAAAAAAGTACTTAATTGTTAGAATTTTGAAAAAAGTACCATATATAAGTCTCATTCAAAAAGTCAAATACAAAAAAGTACTTAATTGTCAAAATTTTGAAAAAAGTACCATATATAAGTCTCATTCAAAACGAATATATTTGTCCCTATCATAAGTGGCCGAAATTTCAAAAAGTACCAAATTATTCTCTATACCCTGTCCATTAATGATCGTTCCTCCAAAACAAATAACTTATATGATAAAATAATACGTCAACCATAATTTATCTACATGACTTGACACTACATAAAAGTACTTAATTGACAGAATTTTGAAAAAAGTACCATCTTATAATTAAAAAAAAGTAGATTGAGTTATATACGAATTTTTTTTCTTTTCTTAGTTTCAAAGAAACATATAAATAGAATCAAAAATGTTCGTATGTTATTTGGTACCAAAATATTTCAAAATACCAAAATATTCCAAGCCCCCAAAAGTACCAAACACCTATCCGATATTTTACTAATGTTAATCGATCTTAATATAAGTTTTGCGTATTTTTTTATTGGTTCAAAAAAAGTACTTAAAAACTGTTTTACCCTTTTTACCCCTATTCGTTACATGTTTTATGCCTATCCGTCCAATTTTTTCAAAAAGGTACCAAACATGTGTATTTTTTATTCAAATTTATTAAAACGCTATTTAATTTTCTTTCTAGAACTTTGGTTTCGAAGACATACTGCATGATTTTTCCCAATTCTACCCCCTAGTGAAAAAAGTTATCCAATAAGTGTTTGATAATTTTTAATGCAATTCGATTTCTGTAACAATTTTGTTTCTAACTTTTTTCGTTCGAAATAATATTGAACTTTTAATAATGTCCCAATTTTTACCCTTTTTCACAAAAAGACCTTACAATGTTTAACCGTTGGGATGAAAACCCCAATTTTCCCAAAAATACCGAACACGAGTTTGTTATTTTACTTATGTTAATTGATCTCAATATAGGTTTTGCATATTTTTTCATTGGTTCAAAAAAAAAAGTACCAAAAAATTGTTTTTCCCTTTTTAACCCTATTCGTCCCATTTTACAAAAAGTACAAAACATGTGTATTTTTTTAGAAGCTAATAAAAGCTATTTACTTTTTATTTCTAACCCTTTTCAATTTTGAAAATATAGCGTAACTGATTTTTCCCAATTCTACCCCCAAGGGAAAAAAAATTACCCAGTACGTGTTTGTTATTATCTCTATCTTTATTTGTTCGTTTCTATATATATTCGTTCAAAAGTTCTATTATTTTATAAATTTTTTCGTTTTTTTTTTAACTCTTGTCGAAAAACCTATAAACCTTAAAATGTTTACCCATTTTTACCCTTTTTCACACTATAAATCAAAAAGTAGGTAATACGTGCCTGATATTTATTCAACAGTAATCAATGGTGGTATATATTTAAGAAAAAGTATAAAAAATGTTTCTTTTTGTTCTTTTTATTCGTTTTGTTTTGGAAAAAGTACCAAACAAATTAAAAGACGTTTTGAATGTTTTTGGATTTTTTGTAAAAATTTTGTCTCTAGTTAATTTGGATCGAAAGATCTGTATAGTATATTGTTATGTATAATTTTTTGCTATTTTAATTTTTGTCAAAAAATTAGTAAATCTAAAAATATTTAGCCGTTTCTACCCTTTTTCACCCTATGATTCGAAAAGTAGCTAATACGTGCTGGATATTTGTTCAATACTAATCAATGTTGATATATATTTTAAAAAAGTATAAAAAATGTTTCTTTTACTCCTATTCGTCTGGTTTAGCAAAAAGTACCAAAAATTTAAAATACGTGTAAAATTTTTTTTTGATATTTTTCTGTAAACATTTTGTTTCTAGCGTTATTGCCTCGTAAGATCTACATAGTATATTGTTATATAACATTTTTCGCTATTTTAATTTTTGTTAAAAACATTTGTGAACCTTGAAATATTTACCCGTTTCTACCCTTTTTCACCCTGTGATTCGAAAAGTGCCTAATACGTACTGGATATTTGTTCAATACTAATCAATGTTGATATATATTTTAAAAAAGTAGAAAAAATGTTTTTTTTACTCCTATTCGTCTGGTTTAGCAAAAAGTACCAAAAAATTAAAATACGTATAAAAAATTTTTTGATATTTTTCTGTAAAAATTTTGTTTCTAGCTCTATTGCCTCGTAAGATCTACATAGTATATTGTTATATAACATTTTTGGCTCTTTTTATTTGTTGTCAAAAATATTTGTAACCCATGAAATATTTACCCGTTTCTACCCTTTCTCACCCTATGATTCGAAAAGTGCCTAACACGTGTTTGATATTTGTTCAATACTAATCAATGTTGATATATATTTTAAAAAAGTAGAAAAAATGTTTTTTTTACTCCTACTCGTCTGGTTTAGCAAAAAGTACCAAAAAATTAAAATACGTATAAAAAATTTTTTGATATTTTTCTGTAAAAATTATGTTTCTAGCTTTATTGGCTCGAAAAATCTGCATAGTATATTGTTATATAAGATTTTTGGCTTTTTTAATTTTTGTCAAAAAATTAGTAAATCTAAAAATATTTAGCCATTTCTACCCTTTTTCACCCTATGATTCGAAAAGTGCCTAATACGTACTGGATATTTGTTCAGTACTAATCAATGTTGATATACATTTTAAAAAAGTATAAAAAATGTTTCTTTTACTCCTATTAGTCTGGTTTAGCAAAAAGTACCAAAAATTTAAAATACGTGTTAAAAATTTTTTGATATTTTTCTGTAAAAAAAACTCATATTCGTCTTATTTAGCAAAAAGTACAAAAAAAAATTTAAATACATGTTTGATATTTTTCGATTTCTGTATAAATGTTGTTTCTTGCTTTATTGGCTCGAAAGATCTGCATAGTATATTGTTATATAACATTTTTCGCTATTTTAATTTTTGTTAAAAACATTTGTGAACCTTGAAATATTTACCCGCTTCTACCCTTTTTCACTCTATGATTCGAAAAGTGCCCAAAATGTGCTGGATATTTGTTCAATACTAATCAATGGTGATATAAATTTTGAAAACATTTAAAAAAAATGTTTTTTTTTACCCCTATTCGTCTTATTTTGCAAAAAGTACCAAAAAAACATTTTTTTTTTGAAAAATCTAAATCCATTTTTCCATCAATTTCATAAGGTTCCAGAGATATCTTTCCCTTTTTAGTGGATATATACTAAAGTCATACTCTGCCTTGTTTAGCTCCTCTGGCTTTTACCATTTGGTCTGGGCGATGATTAACCCATCAGTCAGTAACGTTAAACTTTTTTACATAAAGAAAATTTCAACTTCAGATATTCAATGAACAAAAACTAAAGTTTGGATTAAATTGAGATTAAAAACATCATGTGGATAAATAAATTTACATAATTAATTTTACCCCTCAAACACTTTGTCAAATGTTTGAAGACACTTGAGTTGGTAAACGAACATCAAACTTGTTTCTGAACCATTTAAAAACGTACAAAACCTATAGAAAATTTTTCAATTTTATTTTTATTTGTTACTCGTCTGAGACTTGTGCAATTTTTTTTTTGTTCAAATACTTCATTTTATTTCTTTTACTTACAAAAAAAAAAGTAATTACTTTTAACTTTGAAAAAATAACTCGTATATTGGTCAAATCAATGCGGAAATTTGTATGATATTCAATAACTACCCTGCAGTAAATGCCGTCAGATAAACAATACTGTTTTGCTATTGACAATGTCTCCAGTACTACTTGCCTATTTTGCCCCATCCAATGTTATCTACTATTGACATTTAACATTTAGAGTTCCTACGAAATCCACCAGTAGACATTACCACTATTTACTTAGTATTGACTTTGTAGTTCTTTTGGTTCAAATGGAGACATTGGGATCAAATCGGGGCCTATTGATATACATATATGTTGACACATTCGTTGACAATGTCACCAGATATATACTAGAATAGTTGTCTCTATATATTCACTATTTCAGTACTGAACTAAAATTGGGGACATTTGAATTGATGTTACACAAAGTGTTGACATGGAGACACATGATCCCAGTTTTACTACAGGGTAACCATGCGCGTCTGATGATCGTGTCGGTAAAAAGAAAAGTTTTCTGTATATTAACGATTTATATGTTATGTTAGTAAATTATGTTTGGAACAAAATTTACTTTATTTATGTGTGTTATTATTGCTATAGGAAGTACGAATTTTTGGGGCCAAAACGCATAAATTTCCATCCTGAATATTTTGAAGTTTATGAAAGTTTCGTAATACTCGTAACAAATAAAATTTACAAAAATTTGAATGATGGCCTGAGCAATGTTTTTGGGACTAGACATAACTGCTTGTTACAAAGAGCAACTGGTCCAAAACAAGTTGGGACATGTGCTTTAGGGTTATGACTTCCCAGCAAAACTTTGGTAATGGCAAGTACTCTGATAACTGGTTACCTTGTAACGACTACAACATACCCTGCGAATAACTAATAAGTTATTACAGAAGTCCTTATTTGTAATTAAGATGGTAATTTAAACTGAATGGCCCCGGTTCGAATCCCACCAAGACCAAAAATTTTTTTTAATTTTTTTTATTAAAAGAGTTTTTGAAATGATTTTTGAATTTTAAGAACTTAAATATTATCTTCTGTAAAAAAAAATTTGTAAAACTAACTCACGTTAATGAAAAAATACCATCATGAGTCAATTTTGATTATGTAGGGGATATTGAATACCAAACACGATTCTAATTGGTCTTAACTTGGTAAGCCCAACTTATCTGGGTCATCCTTCATCTCAACTGTGGACACACACCTCCTCATGGTATCACCCGGGGAGATAGTTTAACACCCATTAATATTGTGAGTTAACATGTTCCGAGAGTTGTCCCATAAGATCGATAAAAATGGGTTAGGATTACGGGCTAGTAACACTCTCTTGAAAAAAAAAAATACAATGAAGAGGATAAAATTAGAATTGAAATGTCCCACTACCTAATGTTAGAGAAGGATGTCCGAAACTTCGATAGAAAGACCAAGTAGAGGAACATTTTTCAAAGCTTGGCCTATAAAATTGGAGAATATTCGCACAAAATCGAAATCCATGGAATTCTAAAATATGCTCAGACTTTGACCTTAACAGGTTGTAACATTTAAGTAAGTAAGAGTCAATCTTATGTAAAAACTTATACAAAAAAGATTTAAATTGTTTAAGTTTTAAAATAATTTTAAAAAAGTTTTAAAATAATTACAAAAAATCGTATAGAAATATTTTTCTAAAAATTACAACAAAGCAAAAAAAGCAGGGAAAACAAAGTTATTTTCACATGATTTTGGATCTAAAAATAAAAATTATATAAATTAATTATAAGCTGCTAAGTTTTCAACATATGAAGTAGCTCAGTGGAAGAGTCTCCGCCTAGCAGTCGTAGGGGTCTGGGTTCGAGCCCCCATGGGGTCTTAAAAAAAAATTTTGTATTTCGTTTAAAAATATATTTTTTTTAAATAAAACAACAACAAAAAAAGTTGTTGTTATTGTTTTCCAATTGCTTACCCAAATCATTACTTTTCTGCAATTGGTAAGTACTTGCCTCCAATGACATCCCCATGTTAATGTAATGACTTAAACAGTGAATGTGTAAGTAGTTCGTGTTCAATAGTTAAGCTGTTTAACTCATTACTTCGTAATGAAATGTTTTGCTGGGAATGTCAAACCCGTACTCTTATATGGCCGTGAGACATGGAATATTTCGAGTCGAGAGATAAGTGGACTACAAGCATTTACCAATCGATGCCTCGGACGTATTCTAAGAATTTTGCTGCTGGTCCGTTACAATTTCAAATCAAGATTTATGGTTGCGCAGCTATCAAGAACCATTACAAACTACTATTCGCACTCGGAAATATGGTTGGCTGGGACATACACTTAGAAAGTCAGCTACTGATATAAATCGTCAAGCCATCGAATATAATGCTCAAGGTTCCAGGGGGTCTGGTACTGGACTGCAAACATGTGGAGGCGGCAAACTGAGAACGAGTAACGAGAGTTCGGAGTATCGTGGAACGAGATTAAAGTCTTGACTACCAATAAACACACAAAAATATATATATATATATATATATATATATATATATATATATATATATAAAGGGTGGTTAAATTGTAAGGGCCGATGTTGAATGTAAACCACACCTAAACGCCAAGTTTTTTCCGAATTTTATTTGACATTTTTCTATTTCAGACTTACTCAATTTGAACCATAGAGAGATACATAATTCAACAACGTGTTAAAGTTATCCAGACTTATTATGAAAATGGGCGTTCAAATCAAAATGCATATCGTGCACTTCGTGATTTTTTTGGTCAATTTGATCCTCCAAATGTGCGTACAATCGCAAAAACCGTGGAAAAATTCGAGCAAACCGGGTCTGTAGAAGATGTGAGAACACCAGTGCATGCTCGTACTGCAGAAAATATTGCTGCTGTTCGCGATAGTGTGGCTGAAGAGTCGTCCACCTCAACTCGTCGTCGTGCCCAACAATTGCACCTCTCACGCTCGTCGTTGATGAAAATTATGCATAAAGACTTGCATTTACACGCTTACAAGGTGCAATTGGCTCAAGAACTAAAGCCTCTTGACCATTCCAAACGTCGTGAATGGACAGAATGGTGGCAAGAAATGGCAATAGTGGATGATCAATTTTCGAAGAAAATCATCTTCAGTTATGAGGCACATTTTCACTTCAGTGGATTCGTCAATAAACAGAATTGCCGCGTTTGGGCGAATGAGAATCCAAGAGTGATTGTCGAAAAATCAATGCACCCACAAAGAGTGACTGTTTGGTGCGGTTTATGGGCTGGCGGCATCATCGGGCCGTATTTTTTCCAAAATGAGGCCGGTCAGGCAGTTACTGTGAATGGCGTTCGCTATCGTGAGATGATAACGAACTTTTTATGGCCCGAATTGGAAGATATGAATGTGGACGATATGTGGTTTCAGCAGGACGCTGCCACTTGCCACACAGCTAACGAAACAATGGCTCTTTTGCGCAACAAATTCAATGACCGTGTTATCTTACGTAATGGCGATGGCGATGTGGACTTTTTTCTTTGCGGTTATTTGATAAGCCTAAGCCAAGAGCTAAAGGATGACATTAACGGCAAAGAACTAGCATTATGCCACAGGGTCATTGAAAATTTGGACCATCGGATGGAGGTGTGCCGCCGTGGTCGCCTGCCCATTTGGCCGATATTTTGTTCCATACATAATTGAGTAATACCAATATATCATAATAAAATAAAATTACAATAATTTCATAAATAGTTTGTGTTTTATTCAAAATCGACATCGGCCCTTGAAATTTAACCACCCGATATATATATATATTTGGACTAAATTCGGTTGCTGTAGCTTTACCGTTCAGCATTCCAAAGTATCTAGTATCTATCAGTGTCCTCAATTGTGGACACTGAGCTCCTCTTGGTATCACCTGGGAAGCTACGTTAACATCCGTTAAAGTAACGAGCCAACATGCGTCGTAAATTCCCCCATAAAAACGATCCAAAAATATGGGTTAGGACTTCGGGCTAGTAACTCACTCCTAGAAAAAATTACTTACTATGAAAAAGAAAAATGAAAACAAAAACGGCCTCACCTAATGTTGAAGACGACAAAAAGACCATAATTTAAGAATCAGAACCTGCGACATCCGAACTCTTAACAGAAGAGCTGCTCCGATCCGGTTGATGGATGCCCTGTGGGAATATAAATACGATTTGACTGTTGTCCAGGAAGTAAGATGGAATGTTAACGACGTCGGCAAGACACCAAAACATGACCTGTATTACAGCTGCCATTAGAGTTGGCATATGAGTTTAGTTAAGGATTTGTAGTCAGCAAGAAAATGCAAAACCTAATCTCCAGATTCACCCCATTTAACGAAAGACTAGCGATAATACGTCTCAATGCAAAGTAATTCCATCTGAATTTAATTTGTGATCACGCTCCCACAGAGTAGAAAGATGAAGATTTAAAAGAGGCCTTTTATGAACAACTCAAGGAAGTTTACGATAGCTTTCCAAATCATGACGTTAAAATAATACTGGGTGATTTTAGGGCAAAGATTAGTCGGGAAATTTTCTTTGAGACCATTATTGGTAAATTCAGCCTCCTAACAACCTAACATCTGACAATGATAAGAGGTTGATCTCATATGCGGGTGCTCGCAATATGGGAGTCAGTAGTACCAGGTTTCAACACCTTGAAATACATAAAGCGACATGGGTGTCTGCCGAACAAATAACTAAAAATCAACTGAACCATATTTTAGTTGATGGAAGGCACTCATCAAGTGTATTGGATGCATGTAAAATTCGAGGAACGCGTCTAAGTGTGTCGCGGAACATAGAATTTGACATCACCAAGCTACAATCCCACCAAATTGCCAACGATTACTGGCAACGAACAGCTCAATTACTTGAAGAAACTGTTTCTAGTTCCGAAATCTGCATGCGATGAGTTCCAAAACCCTCTTCCTTAAAACTCTTGGTATGACAAGGAGTGCCGCAATGCTAGAGTACTGGGCAACTCTGCTGTCAGAAGTTACGACGCTGCTGTCAGAAGTTACGACTTTGAAAAGATATCGAGACGGAAGAAGAGAAACACCTATTCCGAAGAAAAAATGAAATGGAGAGACATGTGTTCGAGGAAATTGAGATGTAAATATAAGAGTCATAATGAAGTGCTTAGGTTAGGTTAGGTTAGGTAATAAAGGAGGTGTCAAGCGACACCAACACTCGGAGACCCCAGGGGTTCATTGTGATCCTTTACTAGAGGAAGAATAAAAGAATGAAGATAGAGAAAGAGAAAACAGTAGAGAATTGTAGAGAAGACTACCCTATCTAGGCCAGTTGAGACCAGAGATGAGCCCTACTATATCAATCAGTCTACACTGTTGCAGATCCTGTAGGTCTGCGAGGAATCTGCAGCCTAAATACTTGAGTCTTAGGTTTTGCAGCCTTGGACAGTGGCAGAGAATGTGTTCTACCGATTCGGACGAATCCTTATCTAGACATAGTCTGCAGAGGTCTGAAATGATGCCATCCCACCTATGTAACCTCGAATTTAAGGCCCAATGTCCCGTAAGGAACCCTATACATATTCTTAAGCTTGACCTATTTAGACCTAATAGAAGCTTAGTTCCAGTTTAGGCCATATAGCTCTAGATATCCTACACGTAACCATGTTACCCCATCGCCTTGATGTTTCCTGGCTAGTCCAGGACTTAATGCCCAGATAGAAGTGCTTAAATTTTACCAAAAAGTTAAAAACCAATCGGATGGTTTTGGCAGTCGTATCTTCTATTGTAAGGGCGACCAGAGAAACCTGATGACCGATACAGAAAGCGTACAGAAACTATGGAAGGAGCACTTTTGAAAATTTTTGCTATCAAATGAAAACGATCAAGATGACACATCAGAACAAATCAGTGATGATGGCGTTATATGTCCACCACGAAACTAAAATAAAATTAGAATTGCTATACCTCGACTGAAAAATAACAAAGCCGCGGGTGCCGATGGTTTGCCAGCAGAGCTATTCAAGGCCCGACGTGATGAGTTCATAAGGCGTATGTCCCAACTTATAAAAACCATATGGTTAGGAGAACGTATGTCAGACAATTAAAGTCTCAGTGTTCCTTGTCCAGTGCACAAAAAATGAGATAAAACTGTATACCAATTGTATATCGTTGACTACAAAGCTGCTTTTGACAGCCCGAAACGAACGAAGTTGTTTAAAGCCATGTCTGGGCTTGGAATCCCTATGAAGCTAATAAGTTTAGCTAAGAACCTATTGGAGTTCTACGTAACTAAACGGGGATTCAGGCAAGGCAATAGTTTATCATGAGATCGCTTCCATATTGCGTAGTGCCGCAGTCAATTTTCAACATCTGGAACAATTTTCAACAGAAAACAGATGCCGCTCGCGTTTGCCGATGACATTGATATCATGGAACGCACATTGTGCAAAGTGACTAACGATGTTTTAGACATCGAGAATGAATCTAATAAAATGGGCCTAGTTGTCAGGGAATCAAAAACAAAACTGCTGGTTTCTACAAGCAGACAGTCCAAAAGATTTGGACCACATGTGATCTTTGAGAACTATAGCTTCGAGGTTGTAAAATAACTTGTTTATCTTGGTACTGCCGTCAACATAAATCACGAGAGAAAGATTCTACGAAAAATCTTTGGAACGGTCTGCATCAACAATGAATACCGACATCGAATGGACCATGAGTTGTATGAGTTATACGCTGATATCGACATAGTCAAACACATCAAACAGCAGCGGCTGCATTGGCTGGGACTTGTTGTGCGAATGAATGAAAATACACCAGCCAGAAAAGTATTCAAAAACGATCCCGAGGGAACTCGTAAAAGAGGACGTCCGAAGATTCGTTGAAAAGACCAAGTAGTGGAAAATCTTTAAAAGCTTAGCCACCAAATTGGAGAATATAAGCTCTAAAACGAAGCGCATGGAATTCCAAAAAAAAATGCTCGGCCTTTGACCTTAACAGGTTGTAAATAAAGGCCATTTAAGTAAGTAAATAAGCTTTCATTTTATTTCTGTATGGTAGGACTAGGGTTGCCAGACACAAATCCTGAAAAAGCTAGACATAAGGAAAAAAAGCTTGACAACCAAAAAATTAGCTTGGACAATAATAATAAAAAACTTGCTGTGATAATTTGCTTCGATGAAACTTTTAAGTTTTGATAAACCGAATTGCGAATACCGTAATTAACCCCAGCGATATCGAGAGAAAATAAAATCGTCCGAGATGTTGATGACATTGATATCATGGGACTCACATTGCGCCATTTTACTGCCGTTTTTTCAAGTATCGAGAGGGAATCTAATAAAATGGGTCTAGTTTTCAATGAATCAAAACAAAACTGCTGTTCTCAACAAGCAGGCAATTCTGAAAAATTCTTTTAAAAGAATTTGTTTACCTTGGTACCGCCGTCAACAAAAATAACGACATAAGTTTCGAAATCAGGCAGATAAGAAATAAAGCTCTCTTTGTGTTATTATATGTAAAATCATGGGCACTTACACAGACAGAGGAAGTTATTATTGGAGCTTTTGAGAAGAAGATTCTACAAAAAATCTTTGGACCAGTTCATGCAAACTGGTCCAAAGATTTTTTTGTAGAATCTTCTTCCCAAAAGAGGACGTCCGAAAATTCGATGGAAAGATCAAGTAGAGGAAAATCTTTCAAAGCTTGAACTACGAACTGCAGAATATGCGCACGTTATTGAAGCGCATGGAATTCTAAAATATGATCGCCCTTTGACCTTAACAGGCTTGTGATATAGGCCATTTAAGTAGAGTAAGTACAATGGGGAAATTTGATAGAGGGTAATTTTATTACAAAATGAACTCGATGAAGCAATTAATTAATCAAGGCATAAATCACTTTAGTAACAAAGAAAAAAATACACTTTTGCAAAAGCTGTTATTGCGTTCTTTTTCATAAAAATAGTTTTTGATGGTCGTGAGTTCGAGTCGGGCTTAGGTTCATGTCATAAATTATTTGTATACCCACCATCAAAAAGAATGGGGGGTATATTGAGATTGTCATTCCGTTTGTAATTTCCTTAATATTGGCTCAAAAATCAAAAACGATATATATTCTGAATCCCTATGAAATTCTAAGACGATTGAGCTATGTCCGTCTGTCTGTCCGTCTGCCTGTCTGTCTGTCTGTCCGTCTGTCTGTTGAAATCACGATAACGTCTAAACGAAAAGAGCTAGCTAACTGAAACTTAGCCAAAACATTCTTTATCTATGAGAAAATTTTGGTATTGAAATTGGGCAAAATCGGTTAGCATTTGACCATAGCTCCCGTATAACATCGTCTGGGCTAATCGCTTATTTGCTAATAAATGACAAATTATAACAGTTATGATGACAAAATTTGGTATCTAGAAGTTTTACATAAGCCCTAGGCAGCATATACAATTTCATCGAAATCGGTTCACATTTAGCCATAGCTCCCATACAAAAAACTTACGAAAACAGGCTAAATTTCACCTAAAATACACTTAAATGCCAATAAATCTAAAAGTATAACAGATATAACCACTAAATTTGGCACAAGAAAGTCTTATATCAATGCCAGCCAGTGTGCAAAATTTTGTCGCAATCGGTCACCATTTGACCTAGCTCCCATATAAAAAACTTACGAAAACACAAAAATTCAAAAAGAAAAGGGGATTTATGTCCGTTTGTCCGTCAGATAAAATCATGATAGCTCCTTAACTACAAGAGCTAGTAGGACTAAATTAGGCACAAGAGAGTCTTATGTCAATGCCAGCCAGTGTGCAAAATTTTGTCAGAATCGGTCACCATTTGACCATAGCTCCCATATAAAAAACTTATGGAAACACAAAAATACGTCCGCCTGTCCGTCAGATAAAAGCACGATAGCTCCTTTAAAAAATTTTACAAAAGTATTTTGGATATCTTGAAAAAGATGTGCGTTGAAAATGGACAAAATCGGTTCAAATTTAGTTAGAGCTCCCATATAACCCCGCCCCGGGAAACACATTAGTGCTGATAAATTGAATACAATTGTAATAGCTATGACGATTAAATTTAAAATAGGGAAGTTTTATGCAATTTTTGATCAGTTTATCAAATTTTATAGGAATCAGTTCATATTTGACTTTAGCTTTCATGTAAAAAAACACTCACGGAAACCAAAAATTTTAGCAAAGGCCAGTTAAAAGCTATTAAATTAGAAACTATGATAGCTATGGCCACTAAATTTTGCAAGAATAAACTCTATATATATATACCAGCCAGTGTGTAAAATTTTGTTACAATCGGTCAACATTTGGCTATAATTCTTATATATATAACATCCCCTATTTATATCTACAATCAAAAAGATTTGGAGGTACATTCATTATATTAAGATTGCACCTATGAAATTATATAGGCATCAATCAATGTTCAGCCCAGACTTTAAATATGATGAATGCATTAGGAACTCATAATGAAATTAATGGACCTGCCGTATTACTATTAACGTATTTAGCCTAACTACATATTAATCACAACGAAAAGTATTTAATAACTTATTAATATAAAACTATACCCGGTTATGAGACCGAATTTTGATCAAAGTAAATACTGGGGCAAACCACTAACAACATTTTTAAATGTTGAACTATAAAGCTACGGCAACCGAATTTAGTCCAAAGGTTTTACCAACAATACCAATTAGCTTAGCGATTTTTTCAGTTTTGGTCCAGATTTTGAATTAGCTGCACCCTTGTAGATATATCAGATATGTTTCTAAATTTGACACAACTTGATGGTGGGTATATAAGATTCGGCACAGCCGAATATAACACTCTTACCTGTTTTAATTTATGATTTTTAAATTAGATGAATAAATTTTAGGAATACTGAAAAAACTATGTGGCACTTAGCCGTGTGGAATGCTGCATTTTCTGTCCCGCTACGGACTTTACACTGTGTGACCAACTGTTAGATTCGAGTAGTTAAGATCGTCTATTAAACTGAATTCTTAAGCGAAATGGAAAACGAGAATTATGTCAAGCCCGACCATGCGATACCCTTCACCACTAAGGTTAAGCTGTTTCCGTCATTTGGACTTATATGATAGCTAGGATCAAATGTAAATCGATTATCTCGAAATTTGGCAAATTGATTACAGTTGTTACAAAAATTATGTTTGAAATTCTCATTATCTTTAGATTTACCAGCGTTTTTGTGAATTTTGTCTCATTTAGTGCGTTTTGATAGAAGAGTTTGTATGGGAGCTATGGTCAAATGTGGACCGATTTCGACGAAATTTGGTGCAGTTATTTTGTTTTACATACGAAGTGTTTGTTTTAAATTTCATGAAAAAATATTGATTTTTGTGGACAATATATCAGTTCCGGGAAGTTGGACTTATGGGAGGTACCATATATAAAGGACCGATTTTGACAAATTTCAAACCACTAAAAATATTTTTAAATGTTGAACTATAAAGCTACGGCAACCGAATTCAGTCCAAAGGTTTTACCAACAATACCAATTAGCTTAGCGATTTTTTCAATTTTGGTCCAGATTTTGAATTAGCTGCACCCTTGCAGATATATCAGATATGTTTCTAAATTTGACACAACTTGATGGTGGGTATATAAGATTCGGCACAGCCGAATATAACACTCTTACTTGTTTTAATTTATGATTTTTAAATTAGATGAATAAATTTTAGGAATACTGAAAAAACTATGTGGCACTTAGCCGTGTGGAATGCTGCATTTTCTGTCCCGCTACGGACTTTACACTGTGTCACCAACTGTTAGATTCGAGTAGTTAAAATCGTCTATTTAACTGAATTCTTAAGCGAAATGGAAAACGAGAATTATGTCAAGCCCGACCATGCGATACCCTTCACCATTAAGGTTAAGCTGTTTCCGTCGTTTGGACTTATATGATAGCTAGGGTCAAATGTTAATCGATTATCTCGAAATTTGGCAAATTGATTACAGTTGTTACAAAAATTATGTTTAAAATTCTCATTATCTTTAGATTTACGATCGTTTTAGTGAATTTTGTCTCATTTAGTGCGTTTTGATAGAAGAGTTTGTATGGGAGCTATGGTCAAATGTGGACCGATTTCGACGAAATTTGGTGCAGTGATTTTGGTTTACATAAGAAGTGTTTGTTTTAAATTTCATGAAAAAATATTGATTTTTGCGGACAATATATCAGTTCCGGGAAGTTGGACTTATGGGAGTTACCATATATAAAGGACCGATTTTGACCAATTTCAATAGCCATGGCCAAAAAAAATGATCTGTTCCAAATTTCATCAAATTATCTTTAGAATTGCGACCTGTAGTTTGATTACAAGGTTTACATGGGGGTCCAGTCAGCCAGCCAGACGGACGGACGGACGGGCTGAAATCGACTCAGAAAGTGATTCTAAGCCTATTGGTATACCAAAAGATGGGTCTAAGACAAATATTTCTATGCGTTGCATACATCAGCACAAACTTATAATACCCTTTCCCCCTATGGTGGTGAAGGGTATAAAAAACTGGGCAATCCAGTCGAATCCAGTCGGACTGGCAACCCTAGGTAAGACCCAAGATAATTCTAAGTCTTTGAAAGAAAGTTGGCCTGCCTTAACTAGTAGTAGGTGTTAAAGATTCATATAATTCACTTAGGACATTTTGCAAACCAGGCTTTTACTTATAAGGTTTTAAACAAATTGTTTGATAGGTATATTTTGAACTTACCTGGATATTTTTTGTTAAAAAATTTCCTAAAGAAATTCCAAATTATCTGCAACGAACACAGTTAAATGCTTCCTATACGCAATGGCGGCCATTGTTATGTTTATAGGAGCAATAAAATATCATAGTTTATGGGTTAAAAGCTAAAAAATAATAATTATTAAAAAAACAGTGTTGCCGTTGTTGAAAGAAAACAAATTACTTGTTGCACAACAAGATGAGTTAAAACATTATGGGGAACATAATATCAAGAGAAGATGATTGGGATGATGATAAAATATGTTCATTTGATAGAAGTGAGTTATAAATTTAATTTTTTTTTAATTTTTTAAATTGTTTATATTATGAATTATTGGTAATTATTAAGTTTTTTTCTTTGTGATGGTATATTTCTGTAAATATTGCAAATATTTGACTGGCTTATTAACAGGTTTTCTTTTAAACAAATATTTTTTCATACATTTTTTTTTTTTTATATATATTTTTTTCTGTATTTTCTTAAAAGTTTATGGTTTTCTTAAAGTGTGATTTATTTCAATTATTATTTATTTGTAATTTAATGAACTTTCCTTTTTTTCACACTTGAAATTTTTTTTTTTTAATTTCTTTAGCACTTGCATATTTTTTATAATTAAAAAAAATTTTTATATTTTTCTTATTATGGTCTCAAACGTTTAAATCTGTTGCAAAGTTTTCCATTGAAGATTTGAAAAATTTTTACTTTTGTCTTGATAAAAATTTGATGTATGTCTTATTAAGTAATTCGAAAAATATTCATCATTACTTCATAATGATTAATATCATTATTATTGTCTTTATAAAACTTTAAAGAAATTAACTTTAATTCAAAAATATCGAAAACTTTCTGTTGAAATTTATTTTTAATTTTATTTAAGTTTTTAATACTTTTTTAAATTCATTTTATATTAATATTAACTAAGTTTTTTATTCATTTTTAACTCGACTTTCTTATTAACTTTTTTTTATAAGCAATTCACTTCTTTTTTGCACCAAAAATTTTTTCAAACCCACTTTTTTTCTTCTTCAAAAAATAACCGCTCCTTTACCATTAACGTTGTTATCACTGGGCCACCTCTTTAAACAATGACTACTCTTTCTTTAATTTCAAAACCTATTGCCCGTAATAATAATTTCAGTTTTTTTTTTCCAAGCGAGCGATACGTGTTATTCATTCCACAATCCAGTAGAAATACAAATATTACCCATCAACACCCAAATGATCATCATTCAACTTCATTATCTTTATTGTTACCATTATTACCATCATTATTAGCTTCATTATTACCTTCATTGTTTCATTATTACGTTATTTGGTAATAAAAGTTTTAGCGAAAAGAGTTTAAAATATGAAATTCCTCTGCGTTTTGATAAGAAGAGCGAAAGTTTTCGTTTCATTTTGAAAATTGTTGGTAAATGAGCGTGTGCCAAAAACTTAATAAAAAGCTTAATTTTCGTATTGAAGCGTTGCCAGATTTGGATTTTTTGATACACACTTTTTATTTGCCCTATGGTAGCCCTCAGTCAGTCAATCAGGCTGAATTCTGTAAAATATGTGATTGCTATCCAGTAATAACGCTAATAACGATTTTGACTTATCATTACCAACATCTCCAGAAATAACTGCCGCAATTAAACGCCTAAAATCTGGAAAGTCTGCAAGAACTCATGGAATTCCACCTGAATTATTAAAAGCCAATACAGCTCTATCTCTATTGTGAACCGCCGTGATATAGCAGGTTAGTTATCCGCCTATCATACCAGAGATCGCATGTTCGATCCTTGGTCAGACACACTTGAAAAAATAAATTTAAAAACAATTAAGAAAGTGCTATAGTCGGTCAAGCCCGACCATACGATACCCTTCACCACTAACATCAAAGGTGTTATTTTTCCTTTATAAAGACAAATATTTGCTAAATTTTGCCATCATCAAACATTTTCTCAAAACTTATACATTTTAGCTGTTTCCGTCATTTGGACTTATATGAGAGCTAGGGTCAAATGTGGACTGATTATCTCGAAATTTGGCAAATTAATTACAGTTGTTACAAAAATTATGTGTGCAAAAAATAAACTTAAAATTTTCACTATCTTTAGATTTACGAGCGTTTCAGTGATTTTTGTCTCATTTAGTGCGATTTTAAAGAAAAGTTTCTATGGGAGCTATGGTCAAATGTGGATCGATTTCAACAAAATTGGTACAGTGATTTAAGTTTTCATAAGCAGTATTTTTTTTAAGTTTCATGAAAAATATTTATATTTGTGGCCAATATTTCAATTCCGGGAAGTGGGAACTATGGAAGGTACCGTAAATAATGGACCTATTTTGACAAATTTTAATAGCCATGGTACCATTATCAAAATGGGATCTGTGCCAAATTTCATCAAATTATCTGAAGAATTGCGACCTGTAGTTTGATTACAAGGTTTACATGGCGGTCCAGCCAGCCAGCCATACAGACGGACGGACATCGCTAAATCGACGCAGAAAGTGATTCTAAGCCTACTAAGACAAATATTTCTAAGCGTTGCATACATCAGCACAAACTTATAATACCCTTTCCATGCAAAACTTCTCTAACTAAAGCATTTGTTGTTCGGAGCCGGAGTTAAAACATAAGTCCCTTCCAATGAGTCTTAAAATAGAATCGGATGCAGCTCATGGTCTGAGCGAAGTACCCCTTGTTATAATTAGAATGTGGTGGGAATTGTATATATAATGGCAGATCTTGCGTCTCATGTTAGCTCACTACATTAAAGGGTGTTAGCGTAGTTCTCCGGGTGATACCACTAGGAGGTCAGTGTCTATATTTGAGATGAATGATAGACCAAGATAAGTCTGGATTTACCAAGTTAAGACCAATCAAAACCGTTGCTTGGTAACCAAAATCCCCTACATCACCCAACTCAACAGTCTGGCATCACCTTAATCGATTTACACCTTTTTCATAAAATTTTTTTCTTCATCATCACTTTCGCTTTCATTTCAACTCAACAAAAATAACAAAAGTAAATAAAACTTTTATCTAGTGCAACCGATCTTTCATATAACCGTATTTTTCTCACAAACTGAGAAAACAAAAAACTTTTTTCAAAAAAGCTTTTTTGAACTTTACAATGACACTTCAGTTGATTAGTTTATTTGCTGAACAGGTTGATAAGCGCGAGCATGCGCAAAAGCTATTGCATACAATACGTGACTTTTTAACAATTTACTACCGTTTCAATGATTATTATTTACATGGAAGAAGTGATTTGAAAAGTTTTTATAAATTAAAGACCTGATAAATAAAAATCACGTTGTCTATAAGCAGTTTCGGAGTATAGTACTCATATTTTTCTATTGTAAGAGGCACATAAATATACCCTACTCCATTAACGGTGTCATATAAAAACTATTTCTATTTTTCCATTTTTATTGGAATTTTTTCAAAAATTTCCTATATTTATAAGATTTTTTTTTAATTTCTTATAAAAATAGAAAATTTTTGAAAATTTTCCTATAAAAATAGAAAATTTTTGAAAAATTTCCTATAAAAATAGAAAATTTTTGAAAAATTTCCTATAAAAATAGAAAATTTTTGAAAAATTTCCTATAAAAATAGAAAATTTTTGAAAAATTTCCTATAAAAATAGAAAATTTTTGAAAAATTTCCTATAAAAATAGAAAATTTTTGAAAAATTTCCTATAAAAATAGAAAATTTTTGAAAAATTTCCTATAAAAATAGAAAATTTTTGAAAATTTTCCTATAAAAATAGAAAATTTTTGAAAAATTTCCTATAAAAATAGAAAATTTTTGAAAAATTTCCTATAAAAATAGAAAATTTTTGAAAAATTTCCTATAAAAATAGAAAATTTTTGAAAAATTTCCTATAAAAATAGAAAATTTTTGAAAAATTTCCTATAAAAATAGAAAATTTTTGAAAAATTTCCTATAAAAATAGAAAATTTTTGAAAAATTTCCTATAAAAATAGAAAATTTTTGAAAAATTTCCTATAAAAATAGAAAATTTTTGAAAAATTTCCTATAAAAATAGAAAATTTTTGAAAAATTTCCTATAAAAATAGAAAATTTTTGAAAAATTTCCTATAAAAATAGCAAAATTTTTGAAAAATTTCTATAAAAATAGAAAATTTTTGAAAAATTTCCTATAAAAATAGAAAATTTTTGAAAAATTTCCTATAAAAATAAAAAATTTTTGAAAAATTTCCTATAAAAATAGGAAAATTTTTGAAAAATTTCCTGTAAAAATAGAAAATTTTTGAAAAATTTCCTATAAAAATAGAAAATTTTTGAAAAATTTCCTATAAAAATAGAAAATTTTTGAAAAATTTCCTATAAAAATAGAAAATTTTTGAAAAATTTCCTATAAAAATAGAAAATTTTTGAAAAATTTCCTATAAAAATAGAAAATTTTTGAAAAATTTCCTATAAAAATAGAAAATTTTTGAAAAATTTCCTATAAAAATAGAAAATTTTTGAAAATTTTCCTATAAAAATAGAAAATTTTTGAAAAATTTCCTATAAAAATAGAAAATTTTTGAAAAATTTCCTATAAAAATAGAAAATTTTTGAAAAATTTCCTATAAAAATAGAAAATTTTTGAAAAACTTCCTATAAAAATAGAAAATTTTTGAAAAATTTCCTATAAAAATAGAAAATTTTTGAAAAATTTCCTATAAAAATAGAAAATTTTTGAAAAATTTCCTATAAAAATAGAAAATTTTTGAAAAATTTCCTATAAAAATAGAAAATTTTTGAAAAATTTCCTATAAAAATAGAAAATTTTTGAAAAATTTCCTATAAAAATAGAAAATTTTTGAAAAATTTCCTATAAAAATAGGAAATAGGAAATTTAAAAAAAAAATCCTGTAAATAAATATTTTTATAGGAAATTTTTCAAAAATTTCCTTTTTTTTTTTGGGAAAATTTTCAAAATTTTATTTTATTTTTATGGGAAATTTTTCAAAAATTTCCTATTTTTATGGGAAATTTTTCAAAAATTTCCTTTTTTTTATGGGAAATTTTTCAAAAATTTCCTATTTTTATGGGAAATTTTTAAAAAATTTCCTTTTTTTTATGGGAAATTTTTCAAAAATTTCCTATTTTTATGGGAAATTTTTCAAAAATTTCCTATTTTTATGGGAAATTTTTCAAAAATTTCCTATTTTTATGGGAAATTTTTCAAAAATTTCCTATTTTTATAGGAAATTTTTGAAAAATTTCCTTTTTTTTGTTGGGAAATTTTTCAAAAATTTCCTTTTAATAGGAAATTGTATACGTCATCATAGAGTCGGACTTGTTCGATTATGGTACTTTCTTATTTGTTTAAAGTTTTTTTTTTTTTTTCAAATAATTATAGATTTCAATATTTATTTACATTAATGTTTTGTCTAGTGTCAGTAGCTACGATAATTTTTTGGTCTATCTTCCATAATAAGTCAAATATTTATTTGATTTTACTTGAAACTGATATGAGGCAATAATTACTTTATGAATGTGTTTGAATGACTATTAATTGCCAGATTTGACCACATTTAGTTAATCTTAAATTGTTCATATAATTATACAAATATTTATTGTATTAGGCTGTTAAAAAAAAATTGATTTTTTTTATTGGACAGAAGCTACGTCAACTAGTTTTGATAACCACCCATTGACTCGACGTGTGCCTTTGTTTCTCACGTACTCGGTATCTAAAAAATTACTAAAATTGCTGTCAGCTGTCAATTTAATTTTCCAACTGGACAATCAATTTTGAAAAGGATTTTAATCAGGTTTTCTCACCTCTTACTACATGATAATGAAATATTGAATAAATTAAAGTATATCTCTATTTAAGCTACTAATTGTTGAATATTTTATGCGTTTTTTTTTTTATTAAATATTAATTTTTGCTTGTTTCTTACATGGGCAATAAATTATAAGAAAATTTATGAACTCCATTTGGTTCCATAATTTCATGTTTAAATATTTGACAAGTCTAATAGTTGTGAGAGCTTTCAGCCATATCTGGCTCCTGGTACTGGTGGTCGAACTTTCATGCCTTCTTCTAACATTTTTCTATGTCCAAACTCTTTTGTGCAGTTGCCAAACGTTTAAGGCAAAAATTAATTTTGATATAGAAATTGCTTGACAATTTGTTATCAAATAATGTTTATAAATATTAAACAAGATGTTATGACCCGGCGCACAGTGGTTTGAAACAAAAAAAAAAGTGGTCATAAATCTTTATCTTCTAAATTGTAAATCTGATGGCATCATTATATATGAGACAATTGTTAGGTATATTTTGAAAATTTTTTCTTGAAATTTGATTTTAAATATCTTAATAATTATACAAGGTACATAATAATTTTTTTCAGTTACAAACTTTACTTTATTGTTTATGTAAAGCAATTTCAAAAATTTCAAAAATGAAAACCCAATTGATCTTTTGTTGCAATTAAAATTTTGGTTTAAAGAAATTTGCCATTTTTTATAAATCTCGATATTCTGGATTCGTTTATGAATCCGCGCTACCTTTTATTTTTGAAATCGAAAGAGTATATATGGGTCTATATAACTGCATTTCAGAAAGTTGCAAAATCGGCTGGACTTTTTTGTTATAGGTTCGAAAACACAAAAATTTTCTTAAAATTTAGACAAATTTCGTTCAATGCTGTTCGTAAACGGAGTGATGTACTGACTTGAATTTTGGATTGATATTAATCTAGAACTCCATTCTCTATGAATATATAAAAAAATATCAACTTTCGTTAAGAAACTTTTTCGTAAAAACTAAAAAATTGATAGAATCTTTTTGAGAAAAAAATGTAATTTTTTCAATCAGCAAAAATTATTTGACTTTGGAAATTTCTCATTATTAAACTGTTCAAGATATTTAAAAAAGGTTTTCAGTATTTTATTTCCCGAACTGTTGGCTGTCTGTCACTAATTTTTAAAAAATTATGAATTTAATATCGAATGCACCATGGGTCAAAAACTAAAAAAAGTCGAAGGAAAAAAAATATTTTTTTTTATTTTTGAAATGAAATAACTTAAAACCCATAATAGTCATTATAGTAAAGTAATCATGATTTTTCTTTAGTTCTTCAGGCTCATTCCAAAATGTAAGAAATCGACCATATTGAACAATAATTGAAGGAGCCAGAGGCTTTTTTAATTCTGAGGTGGTCTACTTTGAAGCCTAATGATACACCCTGTGTAAATACGGGGTAACCATAAAACCAAAATTTAGAAAGCTTGGGTCCTCATTAATAATTCTTTCATACATACTGATACAATCAGATTTACAGTTTAGAAGATACAGAGTTATTAACACTTTTTTTTTGGTTTCAAGCCACTGTGCGGCGTTGCCCGGATTTTCTAAAAATTCAAATATAAAAAGATATTTAAAAACGGTTTTTAATATTTTATTTCCCGAACTGTTGGCTGTCTGTCACTAATTTTTAAAAAATTATGGGTTTAATATCGAATGCACAATGGGTCAAAAACGAAAAAAAGTCGAAGGAAAAAAAATATTTTTTTTTATTTTTGAAATGGAATAACTTAAAACCCATAATAGTCATTATAGTAAAGTAATCATGATTTTTCTTTAGTTCTTCAAGCTCATTCCAAAATGTAAGAAATCGACCATATTGAACAATAATTGAAGGAGCCAGAGGCTTTTTAATTCTGAGGTGGTCTACTTTGAAGCCCAATGATACACCCTGTGTAAATACGGGGTAACCATAAAACCAAAATTTAGAAAGCTTGGGTCCTCATTAATAATTCTTTCATACATACTGATACAATCAGATTTACAGTTTAGAAGATACAGAGTTATTAACACTTTTTTTTTGGTTTCAAACCACTGTGCGGCGTTGCTCGGATTTTCTAAAAATTCAAATTTTTAAAAGTGGATTAGAAAGAAAAATTAAAAAAAGACCCACCCTTATATGCATCAATAATGAACATAAACTTCTTAATCAACTCAATTCTTACCGCCTCGATTTAGAATGACGGAATTTTTTCCAGTTAAGCCTATTTCGGTACTTCTTAACTAAAGTTTTCCCAAATGTTTAATTAACTTTTCATCAAAAGAAAAGATCCGGAAACATGTCTAAGCAACAACTAAGTACTTTCAAGCTTCCATCATTCAAAAAAAAAAAAAAACCCGCTAAAGTCTTTGCCAGACAAAAGATCTTTTATCATGACTTGATTTATGTGGTGCCACAAAATCTGCATAAAACTGTTGCCTAGTACGTCAAGTAATTTATTAAACAATTGCAACATTTTGTAATATAATTTGTAAATTTTTTAAATAATTTTAGATTACAATTTTTGCATTTTCTTTTGAAATTTTCAGCAATTTCTGTACAACTAGAAGCTTTTAAAAGAGCCACAATGAAAACGAAAGTTGTTAAACTGGAGCTGCAGCAAAAACTGTTATTTATTGTAACTTGCGGCAAGCAGCAGCAGCAACTCGCCACAAAGTGTAACATTGCAACAAAGCTGCAACAATTGGTGGCAAAATGTTGCTCTGTATTGTCGAGAAAAACGAAAAACTAAAACTGCCAGAGTGTGATTTCAAGTGGAATGCCCACATCCAGAAATGATACAAAAAAAATCTTATAAATGTAAAGTTTGAATGCAATGACAAGCATAAGGTACATATAGCTTTTGCCTTGTAAATGTCAGCGATTTTTTCCTCTTTTTTTATGTAATTGTGACAAAAATAAATAAGATTTAATCAAACTCAAACTTGTTGGAGTTTAAAGTTACTTACTGTTATTTGAGTTAAAATTTTGTTGAAAAATTATTGAATTCCATTATAAGACGACTTTTAAATTCCCCTACAAAAAAACAAAAATCTCAAAAATTAAAAAATTTCTCACGAGGCGACATGTCCCCTGAAAATTTTGCACGAAACAAGAGCTGGGTGGTGAGGGGGTGTAAGGGTAGCAGAGACCCACGAAACGAGTTTTCATGGGACAAATTGACGTTTCTTTTTCTTCTCTTTCGTAATCATGTTATCTATTAACGAATAGTGCTGCCAGTCTTGCAAAATTTCTACCCACAAACAATTATGGGAATAGTGCTGCCACTATTCACAATAATAAAATTTATAAAACACTTAACAAAAAATAACAATAAAACAAACAACAAAACTGGAAAACAAACTCATAATTGTATCTTTCTTTATAATATCTTTCTCAATTTTCTTAAGAATGTAATTAAAAGTATTTGCATCCATTCTTAAATAATTAAAAAAAGACGAAGAGTCTAAGGAAAGCTCATTTGTCAAAAACGTGAATGTCCCGCGTTGCTCTCGCTCAAACCTCCATGGTTTAACCCATTCCTTTTTAATTTTTTTTATTTGGGATATTATTTTCCTCTTCATAGCAATCTAATAATTCTAAAATTATTTCCAGGTCTTCATCATTGTCCAAATCCAGTATTTCTATAGCCACTTCAATAAGATCCAAAATTTCTTCAATCTATTCCACATCTTTACTTCTTTGCTATTATCTCTTTAGTAATTTAAAACTATTTGGCGCAAAAGTAAAGTAAAAAGTAAAACTTCAGGGTTACCTGTTTTTTTTTTCAAATGTCAAACAATATTTTTTTTCCAACATATTTTTAATACTACATCAATGAATTAAAATAATATTCTATAAAAAAATTACAATTTAAAATTAATTAAATATTATTCATTAGCGAATTCTCATTAAAATGTTTTATACCCACTTTAGCAAACACATCCGAGTGTTGGTGGAAAAAATACATTCATCTGGCAATACTGCAATAGACAATTAAACGTCAAAATGTCCTCTCATTGTTTCAACAAAAAAAGTTTAATGTAAACGCATCTTGAAACACGAAGGGACACCAAAAGAAAACGTTAAAATGTTTCAGGGGACTTGTCGCATCATGAAAATTGGCTATTATTCTAAAAGTGGATCATTTTCATATAATCTTTTAAAAAATCGTTCATAAAGAGCGATTTTTTCTCATATTTGTCATTATAGATCAACTTAGGTTAGGTAAGGCAGAAGGCAGACCACAAGGTCCGCGTTACTTGGGTCCAGAAAGAGGTCCCTTTGTCATTCCTGAAAGGGAGAGAGAAAAAGTAAAATTCGTAATCTACCGTATATAAGATTCTCAGTTAGAGCCAGCTAGAACCAACTAATAAAAGAGCCTATTTTACGAATGTTGATGTTCGAGATCTCTGATATATCGTGCAAAGATTGGATTTCCAGATGGAGGGTCCTAATATCAGCAAGGGCTGCGCAAGGGACAGAGGAAATGAGTGATGGATCGTTGTGACAACTTCTGCAGTAGTCGTTGCTTTCAAGATTAAGTCTTCTAGCATGTACACCTATAAAACAGTGTCCTGTGAGTACTGAGATAAGGGTGCAAAGTCTATGGCGCGGAAAGTTAACCAAGATTACAGAACGCTTACTGTCGTCAGTTGGCCATATAAGTCTAGAGATCTAACAGGTCGTTTCTGTGGACCAGTTGGTCTGTGCGAACCCAAATAGAAACAGCTTGATAAACAGTTTACATGCTGATAGCGGTATACCTATGAATTGGTCAATGTTCTCCTGACCAAGGAGAGCACCACCTTTTGCTAGATTGTCTGTGACTACGTATCCAGAAAAGTTCAATGTTAGAATGTCTCGCCATCTAATTTAGGGATTCCCGGCATAAGAACGGATGTCGTGTAGACCGATGATAAAGAATGAATGGCGGCAAGACTATCCATACAGAAAGGAATATCGTTAGAGTATATTCGGTGGTACGTGAGTCACTTGATCGCCCTATAAATAGCTAATATTTCAGCTTAAAGAATATTGTATTGTTTTGGGGAGCTGGAATTTTATTTTTCCCAAAAAATTGGATGAAGAAGCTCCCACTCTCACCACGTACCGATTTGGATTCGTTCGAGTAGATTTCCAAAGAGAAAGATTGCGCGAAAAGTTCAATGTTAGAATGTCTCGCCAACTCATTTAGGGATTCCCGGCATAAGAACGGATGTCGTGTAGATCGATGATAAAGAATGAAGGGCGGCAAGACTATCCATACAGAAAGGAATATCGTTAGAGTATATTCGGTGGTACGTGAGTCACTTGCTCGCCCTGTAAATAGCTAATATTTCAGCTTAAAGAATATTGCATTGTTTTGGAGATTTGGAATTTTATTTTTCCCAAAAAATTGGATGAAGAAGCCCCCACCCTAACCACGTACCGATTTCGATTCTTCCGAGTAGATTTCCACAGAGAAAGATTGCTCGAAAGGTTCAATGTTAGAATGTCTCGCCATCTCATTTAGGGATTCCCGGCATAAGAACGGATGTCGTGTAGACCGATGATAAAGAATGAATGGCGGCAAGACTATCCATACAGAAAAGAATATCGTTAGAGTATATTCGGTGGTACGTGAGTCACTTGCTCGCCCTATAAATAGCTAATATTTCAGCTTAAAGAATATTGTATTGTTTTGGGGAGCTGGAATTTTATTTTTCCCAAAAAATTGCATGAAGAAGCCCCCACCCTCACCACGTACCGATTTGGATTCGTCCGAGTAGATTTACACAGAGAAAGATTGCTCGAAAACGGGTGAGGGAATGCAGTAATCAATGCTTTCGGGAAAGCTTGATAGATCAAGTTATGAATTTCAAAATTTTAACCCACATGATTTTTATATATCGTGACATTATTCTGGTATAATTTTCTCTGTAAAATCTATAATCTTTAATTAATTTATTTAATTAATTAATTTAAATCTTTTTCCTGAGCTTCCCCTGATAAATCTCCAATCGGTAATTACCAGTAATGATGTTGTAGGGGATGTTGGATACCAAGCAAGGGTTCTGATTGTTCTTAACTTGGTCAGCCCAGACTTATCTTGGTTTATCTTTTATCTCAATTGTGGACACTGACCTCATCGTGATGTTACCTAAGTGACGACGTTACCATCCGTTAAAGTAGAGAGTTAATATGTGCCGCGTGTTCCCGCCCATAACTCGCTCCTAAAAAAATATCTACTTTAAAAAGGCAACAAGAAGAATTAAAACGGTCCCCCCTAATGTTGACGTCTATTGAAAACGACAAAATGAACCATGATTTAAGGATCAGCACCTAAAACATCCGAACCTCATTACAGATCTCACTCTGATCCAGTGATGGATGTTAATTTTATTTACTTGTCAGCAGATGCTATTTTGGCCTAAGCAGGCAGATAAGAAATAAATCTTATTCTGTTACATAGATGGGCATTTTTCAGTACCAGTACTTTTGCAGTAAACAAAATATTGCAAAAATACTGAACATTTTTACTGATTACTGAAAATACGTTTCAGTAAATTATAAACCAGTAACCAGTAATTATAAAATTTACATGAAATCAATTAAGATTTTAATGTTTATCTCTGAACTTAGCAGACCAATTAATCGGATACTTTACCAAAATAATAAGGAAGTATTTTTACATCGATCTGTACAAGTTTCAGATCAGAGCTATTTACTAAAATTCAAATTTATCTCAAGTAAAATTTTATATCTACTGATAAACCTTTCATAATTTACTGTTTACTGAAATCGTTTTCAGTAATCAGTAAAGTTTTTTCAGTACTTTTGCAATATTTTCTTTACTGCAAAAGTACTGGTACTGAAAAATGCCCATCTATGTTCTGTTAGAACTAAAATTACGCTCTACAAAATGCTTATACTACCCGTGTTATTATAAGTTGCTAAATCATGGGCAGTTGCACAGGCAGATGAAGCTATTTTTGGAGATTTTAGAGAAATAGTCTACGAAAAGTCTTGGCTGGAACATGTTGTGCGAATATATGAAAATACTCCAGCAACAAAAGTATTCAAACACGATCCCGAGGGAACTTGTAAAAGAGGACGTCCGAAAATTCGATGGGAAGGCCAAGTAGAGGAACTTTTTGATCTGTTGCCTTTCTGACGGCGTAAAAATTTTAAGAATCTATATCAAGAAAAAATATAGGTTTTGGCCAATGAAAATTGATTATTTAAAAGATTTAGTATAAACAAGTAAGAAAGCGCTATGGTCGGTCAAGCCCGACCATACGATACCCTTCACCACTGAGGTCAAAGGTGTTATTTTTCCTGTATAAAGACAAATATTGGTTAAATTTTGCCATCATACAAACATTTTCTCAAAACGTATATATTTAACCTGTTTCCGTCATTTGGACTTATATGAGAGCTAGGGTAAAATGTGGACCGATTATCTCGAAATTTTGCAAATTGATAACAGTTGTTACAAAAATTATGTATGCAAAAAATAAACTTAAAATTTTCAATATTTTTAGATTTACGAGCGTTTTAGTGATTTTTTTGTCTCATTTAGTGCGTTTTTAAAGAAGAGTTTGTATGGGAGCTATGGTCAAATGTGGACCGATTTCAACAAAATTTGGTACAGTAATATAAGTTTACATAAGCAGTTTGTTTTAAATTTCATGAATGAAATGTTGATATTTGTGGCCAATATGTCAATTCCGGGAAGTGGGAACCTATGGGAGGTACCATAAATAATGGACCGATTTTGACCAATTTCAATAGCCATGGTCCCATTATCAAAAAAATGATCTGTACCAAATTTCGTCAAATTATCTTTAGAATTGCGACCTGTAGTTTGATTACAAGGTTTACATGGGGGTCCAGCCAGCCAGCCAGACGGACATCGCTAAATCGACTCAGATCAGTGATTCTAAGCCTATTGGTATACTAAAAGGTGGGTCTAAGACAAATATTTCTATGCGTTACATACATCAGCACAAACTTATAATACCCTTTCCACCTATGGTGGTGAAGGGTATAATGAGAGGTTCAGTTCTATAATAGGGTAGACAGACTACAGCCTTAATCTGCATTAACTTTCTTAATGCAAATTATCTTCATTCTTTACTGCATTAAGTCTAATGTTAATGCACAATATTAATGTACATTTAAACTGCATTTAGCTTAAACGATATGGCAACACAGTCAAAAACTCATTAACTGTGGCCAATTTTCTTAAACTATCATTCCGTGTGAATGAAATTTTTGAATAAGATATCTTCTTTTTATTCAAAAATCTTTAAAAATTATGATTTTTTAAAATAATTTTTTTTAGAATTTGAATTTTCTTTAATAGTGATTTTTTACCAACAGAATAGTTGCTAATCGCATTTTCTGTTTTCTGATCATATAATTTTATTAAAAGAGTTGTTTACAAATGAACAGCTGATTGATAATGCAGAAACTATAGTCTGTCAGGGCAAAATTTTAATTTGCATTATTTGTTTAAAATTGAATAAATTTAAAAACTTCTATCAAATTAAGTACTTACTTCACTTTAAATACTTTTAATTCTTAAAATTTCAAACCAAAATTTTCTATTGCATTAACTCCAAATATGATCACCATTTCAAAATGACCATAAACCACTTGAGTAGTGTAAATAATTTGTATGACCATGAATCGTTATCGGTGGACAATAACGATGAATGCCAATGTCAATGTTATGAAATTCAATGAAACAGACATGAATATACCAAATGCCTGAATAGATAAGTTTTGGAAAAAAAAATCGAGTTTTAAATTAGTTTTCTTAAAGAAGGGAAACGAAGAAAATTTTACGTTTTTAAAATTAAAATTGTTAGATGGGATTAGTGTGAAAAACTGATTCGTATAAATTATGAACAGGAGTAGGCAGCCCATACCACCAGAAGCCGATAAATTTTTTTTAATTTTCGTAAATACCACGATCATTAAGAAAACTCGAGAAAATGAGTATTAAAATCATTCAGTTGGAATTTGGATGTTAACAGACCAAAAAAAATTTGATAAATATTTTCTATAGGAAAATTTGTAATAAAAAAATTTTCTATAGAAAAATTTTTGGTAAAAAAATTTTCTATAGAAAAATGTTTGATAAAAAAATTTTCTATAGAAAAATGTTTGATAAAAATTTTCTATAGAAAAATGTTTGATAAAAATTTTTTATAGAAAAATTTTGATATTTGGGAATTTAAAAAAAAAATTTTCTATAGAAAAATTTTTGATAAAAAAATTTTCTATAGAAAAATTTTTGATAAAAAAATTTTCTATAGAAAATTTTTTGATAAAAAAATTTTCTATAGAAAAATTTTTGATAAAAAAATCTTCTATAGAAAAATTTTTGATAAAAAATTTTCTATAGAAACATGTTTGATAAAAAATTTTGGATAAAACAATTTTCTATAGAAACATTTTTGTAAGAAAATTGTCTATAAAAAAATTTTTTATAGAAAAATTTTTGATAAAAAATTTTGTATACAAAAATTTTTGATAAAAATATGTTTTATAAAAAAATTTTTTATAAAAAAATTTTGGATAAAAAATTTACTATAGAATATTTTTTGATAAAAAATTTTTATTGAAAAATTTTTGATAAAAAATTTTCTATGAAAAAATTTTTGATAAAAAATTTTCTATAGAAAAAGTTTTGATAAAAAATTTTCTATAAAAACATAAATACAAGAAAATTGTCTATATAAATATAAGAAAATCAAAAATTTTCTATAGAAAAATTTTTGATCAAAAAATATTCTATAGAAAAATTTTTGATCAACCCATTTTCTATAAAAAAGTTTTTGATAAAATAATTTTCTATAGAAAAATTTTTGATAAAAAAATTCTCTATAGCAAAATTTTTAATAACAAAATTTTCTATAGAAAAATTTTTGATAACAAAATTTTCTATTGAAAAATTTTTGATAAAAATTTTCTATAGAAAAATTTTTGATAAAAATTTTCTATAGAAAAATTTTTGATAAAAAAATTTTTCTATAGAAAAATTTTTAATAAATAAATTTTCTATAGAAACATTTTCGCAAGAAAATTGTCTATAGAAAAATTTTTGGAAAAAAGTTTTTTGTAGAAAATTTTTTGATTAAACAATTTTCTCTAGAAAAATTTTTGATAAAAAAATTTTCTATAGAAAAATATTTTGATAAAAATTATCTATAGAAAAATTTTTGATAAAAAAAATTTTCTATAGAAAAATTTTTGATAAAAATTTTCTATAGAAAAATTTTTGATAAAAAAATTTTCTATATTAAAATTTTAATAAAAAAATTTTATAAAGAAAATTTTTATAAAAATTTTCTATAGAAAAATTTTTGATAAAAATTTTCTATAGAAAAATTTTTGATAAAAACTTTCTATAGAAAAATTTTTGATATAAAAATTTTCTATAGACAAATTTTTGAAAAAAATTTTCTATCGAAAAATTTTTGATAAAAATTTTCTATAGAAAAATTTTTGATAAAAAAATTTTCTGAAAAATTAGGTTTAATCAGGCTTGAGTTCATTTAACTTTCAAATTATTAATTTTGAAAATTTGAAAAGTAATTGTGGAGAAAAACTGAAAAAATTATTTTTTTTTGAACGCGGCTCAGTGGATTGCAATTTCTGTCCCGCCACAGGACGTCATCAGCACTTAGCGCCCTCGACCACAGTCGAGTTGTCAAATTGCAGAGATAATCATCAATTTAACTCATTGAGTTTGATCGAACATCACTACGTTTAATTGATTGTGTATTCTCCTATTACTTGTTTTGCTCGATCTTTTCACTTGCCGTTGGCATGTAGAGAAGAACAAGACTTTTTGGTTTGATGCTATTTTTAGAATAGTAACAATGTTAACAACATATGTATGTAAGTAAATTACATGAATGTAATTTTCTATAGAAAAATTTTTGATAACAAAATATTCTATAGAAACATTTTTGATAACTAAATTTTCTATAGACAAATTTTTGATAAAAGAATTTTCTATAGACAAATTTTTGAAAAAAATTTTTCCATAGAAAAATTTTTGGTAAAAAATTTTCTATAGAAAAATTTTGGATAAAAAAATTTTCTATAGAAAAATTTTTGGTAACAAAATTTATATAGAAAAATTTTTGATAAAAAAATGTTCTTTTGAAAAAATTTTGACAAAAAATTTTCCATAGAAAAATTTTTTGTAAAAAATTTTCTATAGAAAAATTTTTGATAAAAAATTTTGGACAAAAAAATTTTCTATAGAAAAATTTTTGATAACAAAATTTTCTATAGAAAAATTTTTGTAACAAAATTTTCTATAGAAAAATTTTTGATAAAAAAATTTTTAATAAAAAAATTTTTTATAAAAATAGAAAAATTTTTGATAACAAAATTTTCTATAGAAAAATTTTTGATAACAAAATTTTTTATAGAAAAATTTTTGATAACAAATTTCTATAGAAAAATTTTTGATAAAAAAATTTTCTATCGAAAATTTTTGTTAAAAAAATTTTCTATTAAAAAATTTTTGATAAATATTTTCTATAGAAACATTTTTGATAAAAATTTTCTATAGAAACATTTTTGATCAAAAAATTAAACAGTAAAGAAATTTTCGTTTTCAAACTTTATTTTAAATATATACAAAGAGATATTGTATTACAATGTTAACAAGTTAACTTTAAATTTTAAATAAAGAAAAAAATTTTATAAAATAATCAAGCTTAAGTAAATGATAGCCATATCAAATAAGTTTTGGTGAAATATAAAAGTAATCGCAGAAAAAAAAGACAGGCTTCAATTGCAGCTTAACAAAGCCGGAAATCAAAAGATTGTGTTGGTTGATTTTCAAACTGTACAAAAGGTGGCCAGAGTTATTTCCCTGGAAGTGTTATCAATAACTGAAAAAGTATTATATAACAAATCGTTATTAAAAAAAGTTAAAATAGAAAGAAAGTCTCCTTAATATTAAACCTTTCTTTCGACTTAAATGTTTAAAGCCAGCTACTGAACATTTTATTGTTAGTAATACAATAACCAAGAGATCATTGTGCCCATATATCATTCGGCTTCGACTTTAGACTTTATATTTTACCTTAACTAATTAATGATTACTACACCTTATTGTGTTTTAATTTACACGTATTTAATTACCTTTTAAGTAAAAACAACTTACCAAAAAATCCACAAAACTCTGGAGTTATTAGCAAACATCTAGAAGGTGTCGGTTAAGACACTTCATTGTTGTTTGCGCCGACAGACTGACTCCTTCTTGTCTGTCCAAATATCTAATTCACTTGAGAGCTTGTCTGATTTTAAAAGCTAAATTAACTAAAAGCCATAAATAACTGGTATTCACTTAAGAAACCATCTATTAAATACTCTATAATTATGAATTGCAAATAGTTTTGAAATCTACCATTGCATTTTGTTCAAGTCCAACACCACCGCCAACCCACGAAAAAGTCTATAATTATTCATGAAGTACAGATACCCTATACCACAATAAGGTGGAATGGGTATTGTAAGTTTGTGATTGCTTAGAAATATTGATCGAAAATCCACCTTAAAGTATATCTTTGTCTTCTGTTATTCCTGACTCCCAGTGGAGTATAGGGATTCAACCATCCTTAAATATCGGACTCATTAGAGTTGCCAGATTTTAGGCTTAAGTCATTCCATGAATAGCTTTCTGCTTGCAACTCCACCAATACGACGGCCACTTCCCTGTGGATTCCAACGAAGCGCTTGTCGAGCAATGTTGGTATTTGACTTTCTCCTCGATCTAGCAGGTACACTAACACGACGGCCTCTTCCCTGCGGATTTTAACAAAGCGCATTTCAAACAATGTTGGTATTTGGCCTATCCATCGCCATTTTCGTTGACATACCTCTATAGAAGCAGGGATTTGATTTGTCGCTTTAAGTAAATCTTCATTTCTTATGTGGTTCGGCTACCATATATTACGGATTTGACGTTAGCATTTGTTTGCAAAGGTTTGCAGGCGGTTATCAATGGCATTTGTGCGTTTCCAAGTTCCGCAGCCGTAAAACAGGATGGATTTGACATTCGAGTTGTATACTCGTGACTTAGTTTTTGTTGATATTTGCCCAGATTTTCAAATAGCTCGCAGAATGCCGAATGCAGATTCTGCCTTGTTAATACGCGATTCAATATCCTCGTCGATTTTGAGCCATAGCCACGAAAATCCACATTATAACTTCTTCTGTTATTCTTGACTTCTAGTGGAGCATAGGGCCTCAACCATATCGGACTCTAATGCCAGATATTAGGCATAAGTCATTCCATGAATAGCTTGCTGCTTGTAACTCCGCATCAGTTGACCTTCTCCTCGTGCTAGCAGGTGCACCAACACGACGGCCTCTTCTCTCCGGATTCCAACAAAGTGCTTGACGAGCATTGTTGGTATTTGGCCTATCCATCGTCGTTTCCGTTGACATACTTCTATAGAAGCAGGGATTTGATTTGTCGCGTTTAGTAGATCTTCATTTCGTATGCGGTTCAGTCACCATGTAAAGGGTTTTTCAATAAGAGCGCTACAAAAGTTTTTTTTTAATAAAACAAAAACGGTTTTGATGCTATTATGTATGGAACTAGATTTCTTTTGCATAGCCTCCACGGGCACGCTTGCAGCAGTCCCGACGTTTAACACAATTTTCGACGGTTTTCCAGCATAAATTGGCCGATACTGCTTCAATTTCACGTTCAATATTTGTACGAAGTTCATGTTCGACGGTTTTCCAGCATAAATTGGCCAATACTGCTTCAATTTCAGGATCAATAATCGTACAAAGTTCATCAATTGTCGCTGGCTTTTTAGCATATACCCTAGACTTGACATAGCCCACAGGAAATATTCTAACAGCGTCAAATCCCGCTACCGAGGCGGCCAATTGACTGGACCATTTCGTAAGATGACACGTTTTCCAAACTTGATTTTCAATAAATTGATTGTGACATTCGCTGTGTGGCTTGTGATGCCGTCCTGTTTTTCGGGATCCAAAGATGAGTCATGGAGTACGTGTGAATTGCATGGATTGCTGGCAAATAACGCATATTATGTTTATTGACGAAGCCATTCAGCCAGAAATGAGCCTCATCATAAATTGGACGTAGCGCTCTTAACGTTAAAGCTTATGCAGTTAATTTCTTATGCAGTTCGGTCACCATGTAACGGCACGATTGCAGAAGTCCCGACGTTAAACCCAATTTTCGACAGTTTTCAAGCGTAAATTTTCCGATACTGCTGCAATTTAACGTTCGATATTCGTACGAAGTTCATCAATCGTCGCTGGCTTGTTAGCATAGACCCTAGACTTGACATAGCCCACAGGAAATATTCTAACAGCGTCAAATCCCGCTACCGAGGCGGCCAATTGACTGGACCATTTCGTGAGATGACACGTTTTCCAAACTTGATTTTCAATAAATTGATTGTGACATTCGCTGTGTGGCTTGTGATGCCGTCCTGTTGGAACCACATGTCCTCCAAGTCCATATCATTCAATTGTGGCCAAAAATATTCGGTTATTATTGAACAGTAGTGATTCCCGTTCGCAGTAACGTGCCGGTCTTGATCATCTCGAAAGAAGTACGGCCCATTGACGCTGCCGGCTCATAAACCCAACCAAACCTTAATTTTTCGGGATCCAAAGATGAGTCATGGAGTACGTGTGAATTGCATGGATTGCTGGCAAATAACGCATATTATGTTTATTGACGAAGCCATTCAGCCAGAAATGAGCCTCATCATAAATTGGACGTAGCGCTCTTAACGTTAAGGCTTATGCAGTTAATTTCTTATGCAGTTCGGTCACCATGTAACGGCACGATTGCAGAAGTCCCGACGCTAAACCCAATTTTCGACAGTTTTCAAGCGTAAATTTTCCGATACTGCTGCAATTTAACGTTCGATATTCGTACGAAGTTCATCAATCGTCGCTGGCTTGTTAGCATAGACCATAGACTTGACATAGCCCACAGGAAATATTCTAACAGCGTCAAATCCCGCTACCGAGGCGGCCAGTCGACTGGACCATTTCGTGAGATAACACGTTCTCCAAACTTGATTTTCAATAAATTGATTGTGACATTCGCTGTGTGGCTTGTGATGCCGTCCTGTTGGAACCACATGTCCTCCAAGTCCATATCATTCAATTGGGGCCAAAAATATTCGGTTATTATTGAACAGTAGTGATTCCCGTTCACAGTAACGTGCCGGTCTCAATCATCTCGGAAGAAGTACGGCCCATTGACGCTGCCGGCTCATAAACCCAACCAAACCTTAATTTTTCGGGATCCAAAGATGAGTCATGGAGTACGTGTGAATTGCATGGATTGCTGGCAAATAACGCATATTATGTTTATTGACGAAGCCATTCAGCCAGAAATGAGCCTCATCATAAATTGGACGTAGCGCTCTTAATGTTAAGGCCACTGACTCTGAATTTCGGTAGTAAATTTTAATAATTTCGACTTGTTGTTGGCTCGTATATCTTTTCATCATGAAATGGCAAACTTTGCTAAAGAGAAAGGTCAAAAGAGCAGCAAGAAATATGGCGTTGTCTGTTGTCCCTAACGTTGTACCTTTTGTAGAGCCCCTGTTGAAAAACCGGATATTAGGGATTAGCCGTAAGCATTTGTTTGCAAAGGTTTGGAGGCGCTTAACAATGGCATTTGTGCGTTTTCAAGTTTAGAAGCCGTAATACAGCATGGACTTGACATTCGAGTTGTATATTCGTAACTTGGTTGTTGCTGATATTTGCCGAGATTTCCAAATAGCTCGGAGAATGCCGAATGCAGATTTGGCCTTGTTAATACGCGATTCAATACCGTAGTCAGCCAAACTTCCTAGATAATTAAAGGTACCTACACAACCAATAACCTCATCATCCACATTGATGTGTGCTGACGGGTTTGAGCCATAGCCTCCAGGCATAATATTTGTCTTAAAAATATTGATAACCAGCTCAGCTTCCCGAGATTCAACAGTGATAGCGTTAGTATTTTCTTGAAGGTGACCTGGCCTACCTCATTGGCATATTCCAAGTCCTTGAGTTGTTTAAAGGGTCTCCATTGGTTAGCGCGTCTACCATTCAAAGGGGACAAGATACATCCTTACTCTAGTAGTGACTTCGAACGGATTTGACAAATTACCCTTGTATAGGATTCGACATTTAAAATTCAGGTAGATTGCTCGAATTAAGTTCAGAATTATCGTTGGCATGTTACGATTTTCTAAAATTTTCCATAGATAGCTTCTGTTAACATTGTCAAAGGCCTTCATTAAATCGATAAACGCTAGGTAAATGGGGTTGCGGAGTTCATTACACTGCTCTAGCACTTTTCTTACTGTGTTGACATGATCAGCACAAGAACGGTTCTCTCTGAACCCAAACTGATTTTCGCGGTGTGTAGAGGAAACTCCATCGGATATTCGATTCAAAATTACTCGACTTAGTATTTTGGTCGGAATTGGAAGAAGTGTTATTCCCCTGTAGTTATTGCAGTCTTTAGAGTCAACCTTTTTTGGTATTACTAGTCAAAATACCTTCATTTCAGGAGTTTGTCAGAGTTTCTTCTTCCCGTACTTTAAGTACAAATGGATGCCACAGTCTCGCTAAACCTTCAACATCACATAAAAGCATCTCCGCTGAGATATTGTCATTACCCGGGGCCTTGTTGCGTTTAAGGCTTTTTAATGGCGTTCTTTACTTCTTGTATTCCTGGGGTATTGTCTGAAATGCCAATAAATATACTGTCATGGTTGGTATCATTATGCACTTCCATCAGTTGTGTTAATCCGATAGGGTTAATGTCGTCTTAAAGTATTCCATCCAGCGTATTAATTGTTCATCCGGAGTTGAAAGAAGGGTACCACTACTACTCAACTCATTAGCCATTAATTCTTATATGTTACCTCCCATTCGGACTGACTTCTGGGAATTGAGATATTTGTAAAGCAAAATCGCTATACCGAATATGAATCGGTTCATATTTGACCATTGCAAGTCCTATACTCAAAGATCACTAAAACTAAGATTTATAGAGAATAGGTGGAAGAAAAAATTGGTTAGATCTGAAGTATCAAAGTTGCCCAATAGTCTAGTCTCTTTCACTAGAAAGATATATCTTCCTATAGACAAACATTCCATATAAAACCTTAGTGTTGTAGCTTATCATCTGGTCGACCATAACCTACCAAATTACTTTATTATTTCGGTTTTTCAAATGCTTTTATTGTTATGTTTTAATTTTGAAAATCAACCAATAAGATTTTATTGCTTTATTATCCATCTTTTTCTAAAAAGAATTAATTATTTAATTTTTTTATGTGTTGCACAAATTTGCTTGTTTTTCGATGTTTGTTTAAATACGAGACTTAAACATGGCTCATAATTTTTACAAAACGTTTTTTTTGCTAATAGATTTTTATTAACTTTAGAAGCATACACAGAAAAGTATTTAAGACCTCATTACTCTGACGTAGATGTAGTGTACACGTAAATTAAGCTTACGTTTGCTAGTTACGGAACCGACAAAAATGTGACATATGTTGTTATACTCCCTACTTGTGTGGAGCTCTGCTTCCGCTGAAACAGCCTAAGAATAACTAGTTAAATTAGAACTGGTTGTGGGTTGACTACTTATATACATTCTAATACGAAAACATATCAGCTGATGCTATACGAATACTTTGAAACTAAAGTATTAATAAATATAGATTCTATAATGACCGAATTTGTATATACCCATTTTACCTAAATCCGTATCAATTTTGAAAATGTATTTATATTTCAGAATTTGATGTCAATTTTAAAGCTCCTTACGTTCAGAGGTCGAAAGTACGGATTGCTAACAAAATATTGTATTTGTATGGCTGTGGATGGAGTTTAAGGTCAATATACATATGTTAATGCGCCACTCTAATGGGTTAAGTCCATAAATTCATTTAGGATTAAGAGAACAGTTGATAAAGTTTTAAGAATCATGTGAAACCTGAATAAAAGTAAGGACTGTGAAATTCAAAAAGACATTGGTTGAGTCTCACATTCTTTCGGTACTACTTAGGAATCAGTTCTACCAAATTAAGGTATCTTATTCCCAGAACCCAAAGGTATCTTATTCCTCATCACACGGACATAAGTTAAATGTTATTGTGAGTTCTAAACTCAGAAAGTTCAAGCATCTGATAAAACATGATCATTGAATATGTCATCCTGATGCCCGTTCCAAAGATCTGGGTTCAGGTGTTCTAACGCGTCAACTTTTACCTACATGACCTCATAAACAGAACCTAAAGAGTCCTAAACCTTTTGGGACTTCGAGAAGGAGGTGAGCCACAAGTTTCATCATCCCTTTTATATAGATTTGATAAACTGATATTCTGGTTTTTGCCTCTCTTATATAGATTTGATAAACTGATATTCTGGTTTTTGCCTCTCTTGCTATCAAAATGGTAGACTATCTCGAAACCATAGAAAATATTACCTCTCATCTCTTGTAGGAACCCAGGATTCCAGCGTCAGGTTTACAGTTATTTTTCTTAGACTATCTTAAGGCTTAGAAACCTTTAATAACTTCCAGTTCTGGAAAGGTAGTTTAATATTACTGACAAGTTGAAGCTCCATTGTTTCCTTGGTGGAGACTTGCCATTGGGCCACAAAAGGGTGGTATACCTAGTCATTCACGGAATCTGTTCCATAGAAACCACTTCGACCTTTAATTAGTTGGACTGCCTATTTTTAAGCAAATACGACGATAAATTATGGCAAATCATCTAAACGAACTCTGCACCAGCCATAGTCGTCGCAGTTAGGGAGGAAGCCTGGATTGTGCTTAAGAACATTGAATACAGCAACGTCTATCTTGATACGGAATAACTCCCATCTCACGTGGGAGATAGCTTCATTAGCACTAATTCGGTCGATGATATCCCTTACGAGATGGCATTTGGCGACATCGCTAAAGTATATAAGTTAATAAGTTAGATATTTTAGAAGTCACCAAAGTCCGAATTTTGCTTATTGGGCACTTTTTTGGACGTTGAGGATGTCTTGTCCGGAAATTCTGCCAGTAATTTGACAGCTCTTTTATTGGGCTTTCAGAAGTATAGATGTCAGCGGTCTAGTTACCATGCCTTGAAGAAAACATCCTCTACGATGGTACGGATTTACTTCTACCTATAAAGAGACATAAATCCATCTGCTCTGCTTTGGTTGTTGATAGCCCTTATCGAGGCTATAGACCTCTCCGAAGGATCTGTGCAACATTTTGCAAACATTGCTGTTTGCGCACGTTTTTGGGACCCTAAAGAAGTGTTGTTCTGAAGTTCTGCCAGTGTTTCGACAGCATTTTCATTGACTGCCTTCTTCTCGGAAGTTAGATCGTCAGTGAACTAGTTACCAGGCTGCGGCAGTTTCCTCTTATCAGAGCGCTACTTTAAGAAATGCCCTTTGCTCGGTGAAGTGGATGAAAAACATGTTGTAGAAAGTGAATCCAAAGAATCCGAATATTGCCGTTTGGGCACGCTTTTGGATGCTAAGGAAGTCCTGAATGAAAGGTAACTCCAGTTTTCTTTTGATAAAGCGTTGCTTTAAGAAAAGTCGGTGTAACGGATGAAAAAAGTGTTACAGAAAGTGAACCCAAGACTGATTCGCAGAAGGAATTATTCTTCTCAACTCTTAGACGTCTGCGGGTGCGTGAAGCAGAATCTGAACAAGCATTCTCAGTTCTCTTATGTATAGAAAGCACTGGGTTAAAAAATTGAAGTAGGGGAATTGGCAATGCAGCCCGAGAAATGCTTAAATCAAATTTAAAGGTCACTTCGTTATTTTTCCACCCCTTGCAGGTGCTTTTTTGTAGGTAAAGGTTCTAAACTTATCAGACTTTCTCTTCGCAGTTTGAGTAAGTGCACCAGTAGCTTGCAGATTGGTTTTGCCAGGAGCATGTCTGAGTCACGGTAGCTATCCACTCTTCACAGTCTGAGATTGTTGACGTTAGAATGTGATTCTGACTTCTAGAGGATTTGAAGACCCCGTCCGCAAATATTAGGCGTGTTTTTGTGATAAAAAGTATCATTTTTTACTTATGTAAATGCCAAGTCATATGTAAATATTGGAAATCACAGGACTGCCTATTTGGAAAACAGGCGCTCTTTGTGTTTAAGAGTTCGGACGTTAAAGGATTCAGCTATCCAAAAGAAAGAATCCCAAATGCAGTTCCGTGTAGACAGCTGTGAGCAGCACAATTACAGTTGGTGTCAGGTAACATGCCACCTCCAATTATGGGAAGCAAACACCAGTTGAGGTTGGAGTACTCCTCTTAGCCTTTATGGTATGAGTGACTCTGTCAGGAAAAAAAATGACAATATCTACCCCAGCATAGCCTTACTAGCTCATTAAGGAGCACCACATATGGAGTCGTGTAATAAGAAAAGTAGACTCTAGTTGATGTTAAGAGAAGGTTAGTTCTTGGAGGAGTACACCCTCTAAGACTTTTAAGTGTGGGTGATACTGCCGGAGAAAGTAATAATCTCCCACATCATAGCTTAAGAGGTCATTGGGGAGAACTACAGACGATGTCGTCTGATATGGGAAACAGACTAAAGTTTAAGTTGGGAAGTGGATAGTTCTTGTTGTAGTACTTCCTCTAAGACATATCAGAGTGGGTGTCACTGTCGGATTAAGTAATAATACTATCTTCCTTAGAGCTCATTGAGAAGCACCACAGAGGAGGTCGTCTTATATCGAAAACAGATTCCAGTTTGGAGACGGATAGTCCTTGGTGGAGTACTTTTTCTAAGACTTTTAAATATGGGTGACACTGTCGGAGAAAGAAAACATAGCATCTTCCCTAGCATAGACTTACAGATAATTAAGCGTAGGTCACTGCATTATGACAAGAATACTTATTAAGAAGACGCATTGCATGGGCTTATTTTAGGCTTTGAAACTAAACTAGTCTCGCAGTGTAATTAATTTAATCATACTTGCAAATGAATCTGAAAAATATCCAATTACATATCATACAAATTTTTATAAGTTTTTTCCTTCAGTAACTCAACAATAAGAAATAAACTTCTGCGAAATATTTGTATTAAATATAATATTTCTGTTAACAAAAATTAAATTAAAAATTGTAAAATAAACTCTGCTAAAGAGTTGAAAAAAAACCTAATCTCAAGTTGAATTTATTATCATTTGTAATGAAAAACTAGTACAATCTTGTATTTTACGTTGCGTATCTAATAAATTCAAACAAATACTGGCAGAGTTATACTGCGTGAAAGGGGAGGGAGGCAGAGCCGGTGTGGCGTTAGGGAAAATTTATGGAGAATAAAAAAAACAGATTTTTATAAAGCAAGTAAGAAAGCGCTATAGTCGGTCAAGCCGACCATACGATACCCTTCACCACTAAGGTCAAAGGTGTTATTTTTCCTGTGTAAAGACAAATATTTGCTAAATTTTGCCATCATACAAACATTTTCTCAAAACGTATATATTCAACCTGTTTCCGTCATTTGGACTTATATGAGAGCTAGGGTCAAATGTGGACCGATTATCTCGAAATTTGGCAAATTGATTACAGTTGTTACAAAAATTATGTATGCAAAAAATAAACTCAAAATTTTCATAATCTTTAGATTTACGAGCGTTTTAGTGATTTGTTGTCTCATTTAGTGCGTTTTTGAAGAAGAGTTTGTATGGGAGCTATGGTCAAATGTGGACCGATTTCAACGAAATTTGGTACAGTGATTTAAGTTTACATATGCAGTATCTGTTTTAAATTTCATGAAAAAATATTGATATTTGTGGCCAATATAGCAATTCCGGGAAGTGTTACCTATGGGAGGTACCATAAATAATGGACCGATTTTGACCAATTTTAATAGCCATGGTCCCATTATCAAAAAAATTATCTGTGCCAAATTTTATCAAATTTTTTTTAGAATTGCGACCTGTAGTTTGATTACAAGGTTTACATGGGGGTCCAGCCGTCCAGCCAGCCACACGGACGGACGGACGGACGGACATCGCTAAATCGACTCAGAAAGTGATTCTAAGTCTATTGGTATACTAAAAGGTGGGTCTAAGACAAATATTTCTATGCGTTATAAACATCAGCAAAAACTTATAATACCCTTTCCACCTATGGAGGGTATAAATAAGGCGTTGTTGAAAGCCATATATTACACATATGAAATTTTATATTTTTTTTAATAAAGGAAACAGACGCATGAGCCCCTTTCTTAGGTTTTATTGCAATTGAAGTACATAATTACTTCAAGACCAAAAATTAATTAAAAATGTTAAAAGAAAATTTACACAAAATTTTTCTTAAACTACACATGTATCGCTTATTTAATGCAGCAACGACATATTTCGAAATCTGGAGATTCAAAATAGCCAGATTTCAAACTGAGTACTAAAATAATTCATCAGTGTCACAATTTTGAGTTGGCATCACTGCTATATTTGACCACCCATTAAACAGCTGTTAGTGGCTTTTTGCTTAGTTTCTTGCCTGTTTAGACTCTAAGTATTAACACAGAATTATTTAATAATTTTTCTTAGTTATAGCATATGACTAGACCAATTAATGTTATTTTTATTTCCAAATGACTAACAAACTCCGTTAACGCTCTTGTTTTGTGCATTCTGGCATAAAAATAAAACGTAAATTTCTATCATTTGTAATTGTATTTTATCATTTAAACTGCAATTTATTGTGGGCTAACTTGAGATATTAGATAAAGATGGACACGTGAGTGTTTTTCGGCGGACGACCAGGCGTAATCATAAGTTTTGAAACATTTTCTCATGCAAGAAGTTTTCTTTTACCAATAATAACGCATGATCACATTATAGGCTTAGGTAGAGGACTGTGATATTTTGGTATTTTGATAATCGAAGTCACTTGGACTACATAGTCCACTATAATTCGAAAGAAAGCTATTGTTATCACTTATTCCCTTGTTCAACTACTCGCTACCATTTCACAAGCTCAAAATTCGGCCTATTTATAGGACCAGGGGCCAAATCGCCGCTTTCGATATCGATCAAATCGTAAGATACTTCAGAAAAATTTATGTAGCATACTTTTAGGATAATCCAAATAATATATAACATATGTGGTTTACTATATAGCAACTTATTTGTCAAAATTTCCCTGGTAGTAAAGAAGAGCATACACAGCCTCCCTATTGCAATTTCTACTTTCAAATTAGATTGCAATTTTTATCTAAAATCTTTTTATTACCTTCGTTCTTTATCTAGAAAACTACTACTTTTATATGAACATGAAAGGCTATCTCATAAGATTTTCCTTAAGAACAAGTATAGCTCATAGCACAGCAGTTTCTGGCCAATTCATACATATATTTGCTTCCTAGAAAATATCATTTTATAATCTAATATAAAATATTTTAATGATTTCAGAAATAACATTTATTTTAACTTAAAATACTGAAATTTTTAGTTAAAATTTTTTTTGAAAAAAATTCTAGTTTTTAATGATTTAATTATTGGAGTTTTTTTAAAAACTAAACTATTAGAGTTTTTTCTTTTTAAAAGTTGACATCACTTATCAGCTCTCCTCTTTTTTCTCATTTTAGGTAAGCTTTTACTGGCTTTGTTAATCGTGGTGAATTTCTCAACTAAAGGTGGTAAGTTTGCAATAGTGGTTTGTGGCTGAGCTAAAAGTAATAATAACAGAGTGTTTCAAATATACAGACGAATGATGAAACCGTTATCTTAACCCTTTCATAACCGTTTTCGGTTATAAGAAAATACAGAATTAACCCAAATAATGTTATTTTATAGGAATTTTTTTACAATTTTTTAATTTTATATGCAATTTTTTTAAAAATTTTCCACTTTTATAGGAAATTTTTCAAAAATTTACTATTTTTTATAGGAAACTTTTCGAAAATTTCCTATTTTCACCTTAAATTTTTAAAAAATTACCTATAAAACTGGGAAATTTTTCAAAAATGTCCTATTTTTATAGGAAATTTTTCAAAAATGGAACTATTTTTATAAGAAACTTTTCATATATTGAACTATTTTTATAGGAAATTTTTCAAAAATTGAACTATTTTTATAAAAAAATTTTAAAAAATTTAACTAATTTTATAGGAAATTTTTCAAAAATTTACCTCTTTTTATAGGTAATTTTTAAGAAAATGAACTATTTTTATAGGAAATTTTTCAAAAATTAAACTCTTTTTATAGGAAATTTTTCAAAAATTTAACCATTTTTAAAGTAAATTTTTAAAAAATTGAACTAGTTTTATAGGAAATTTTTCAATAATTGAATTCTTTTTATAGGTAACTTTTAAAAAATTTAACTATTTTTATAACAAATTTTTCAAAAATTGAACTCTTTTATAAGAAAATTTTCAAAAATTAAACTGTTTTTACAGGAAATTTTTCAAAAATGAAACTATTTTTATAGGAAATTTTTCAAAAATTTAACTATTTCTATAGGAAATTTTTAAAAAATTTAACTATTTTTATAGGAAATTTTTCACAAATTGAAATTTTTCAAAAATTGAACTATTTTTATAGGAAATTTTTAAAAAATTGAATTATTTTTATAGGAAATTTTTCAAAAATTAAACTATTTTTATAGGAAATTTTTCAAAAATTTAACCATTTTTAAAGGAAATTTTTAAAAAATTTAACTATTTTTATAAGAAATTTTTCAAAAATTGAACTCTTTTATAAGAAAATTTTCAAAAATTGAACTGTTTTTACAGGAAATTTTTCAAAAATGAAACTATTTTTACAGGAAATTTTTCAAAAATTTAACTATTTTTAAAGGAATTCTTTTCTTTTCCTATTTTTATAGGAAATTTTTCAAAAATTTCCTATTTTTATAGGAAATTTTTCAAAAATTTCCTATTTTTATAGGAAATTTTTCAAAAATTTCCTATTTTTATAGGAAATTTTTCAAAAATTTCCTATTTTTATAGGAAATTTTTCAAAAATTTCCTATTTTTTTAGGAAATTTTTCAAAAATTTCCTATTCTTATAGGAAATTTTTCAAAAATTTCCTATTTTTATAGGAAATTTTTCAAAAATTTCCTATTTTTATAGGAAATTTTTCAAAAATTTCCTATTTTTATAGGAAATTTTTCAAAAATTTCCTATTTTTATAGGAAATTTTTCAAAAATTTCCTATTTTTATAGGAAATTTTTCAAAAATTTCCTATTTTTATAGGAAATTTTTCAAAAATTTCCTATTTTTATAGGATTTTTCAAAAATGAAACTATTTTTATAGGAAATTTTTCAAAAATTTAACTATTTCTATAGGAAATTTTTCAAAAATTTAACTATTTTTATAGGAAATTTTTCACAAATTGAAATTTTTCAAAAATTGAACTATTTTTTAAAAAATTGAATTATTTTTATAGGAAATTTTTCAAAAATTAAACTATTTTTATAGGAAATTTTTCAAAAATTTAACCATTTTTAAAGGAAATTTTTAAAAAATTTAACTATTTTTATAAGAAATTTTTCAAAAATTGAACTCTTTTATAAGAAAATTTTTAAAAATTGGACTGTTTTTACAGGAAATTTTTCAAAAATGAAACTATTTTTACAGGAAATTTTTCAAAAATTTAACTATTTTTAAAGGAATTCTTTTAAAAATTGAACTATTTTTATAGGAAATTTTTCAAAAATTTCCTATAAAAATAGGAAATTTTCCAAAAATTTCCTATTTTTATAGGAAATTTTCCAAAAATTTCCTATTTTTATAGGAAATTTTTCAAAAATTTCCTATTTTTATAGGAAATTTTTCAAAAATTTCCTATTTTTATAGGAAATTTTTCAAAAATTTCCTATTTTTATAGGAAATTTTTCAAAAATTTCCTATTTTTATAGGAAATTTTTCAAAAATTTCCTATTTTTATAGGAAATTTTTCAAAAATTTCCTATTTTTATAGGAAATTTTTCAAAAATTTCCTATTTTTATAGGAAATTTTTCAAAAATTTCCTATTTTTATAGGAAATTTTTCAAAAATTTCCTATTTTTATAGGAAATTTTTCAAAAATTTCCTATTTTTATAGGAAATTTTTCAAAAATTTCCTATTTTTATAGGAAATTTTTCAAAAATTTCCTATTTTTATAGGAAATTTTTCAAAAATTTCCTATTTTTATAGGAAATTTTTCAAAAATTTCCTATTTTTATAGGAAATTTTTCAAAAATTTCCTATTTTTATAGGAAATTTTTCAAAAATTTCCTATTTTTATAGGAAATTTTTCAAATATTGAACTATTTTTATAGGAAATTTTTCAAAAATTTCCTATTTTTATAGGAAATTTTTCAAAAATTTCCTATTTTTATAGGAAATTTTTCAAAAATTTCCTATTTTTATAGGAAATTTTTCAAAAATTTCCTATTTTTATAGGAAATTTTTCAAAAATTTCCTATTTTTATAGGAAATTTTTCAAAAATTTCCTATTTTTATAGGAAATTTTTCAAAAATTTCCTATTTTTATAGGAAATTTTTCAAAAATTTCCTATTTTTATAGGAAATTTTTCAAAAATTTCCTATTTTTATAGGATATTTTTCAAAAATTTCCTATTTTTATAGGAAATTTTTCAAAAATTTCCTATTTTTATAGGAAATTTTTCAAAAATTTCCTATTTTTATAGGAAATTTTTCAAAAATTTCCTATTTTTATAGGAAATTTTTCAAAAATTTCCTATTTTTATAGGAAATTTTTCAAAAATTTCCTATTTTTATAGGAAATTTTTCAAAAATTTCCTATTTTTTTAGGAAATTTTTCAAAAATTTCCTATTTTTATAGGAAATTTTTCAAAAATTTCCTATTTTTATAGGAAATTTTTCAAAAATTTCCTATTTTTATAGGAAATTTTTCAAAAATTTCCTATTTTTATAGGAAATTTTTCAAAAATTTCCTATTTTTATAGGAAATTTTTCAAAAATTTCCTATTTTTATAGGAAATTTTTCAAAAATTTCCTATTTTTATAGGAAATTTTTCAAAAATTTCCTATTTTTATAGGAAATTTTTCAAAAATTTCCTATTTTTATAGGAAATTTTTCAAAAATTTCCTATTTTTATAGGAAATTTTTCAAAAATTTCCTATTTTTATAGGAAATTTTTCAAAAATTTCCTATTTTTATAGGAAATTTTTCAAAAATTTCCTATTTTTATAGGAAATTTTTCAAAAACTTCTTATTTTTATATAAAAAAATTTAATTTGTATATATTTTTTTTCAAATCAAAAATTTATTTTTTACTTTCTTAGATTAAGACTTAAATTTACTTAAAATACTTTTACAAAATAAATTGACTGAAATATTTACAAGTACGAGTACTTAGAATACAAAATAAAAATCAAAATTAACTAAAAATTAAACAAAAAAGCAATAATTAACAACTCACTGGTAACCAAATGGACTATAAGGTCATAAAAAATGATTTTAAAAATTAAAACTCGGGGGCCAAATCGTCGCTTTCGATATCGATCGAAATGTAAGATGTTTCAGTAACATTTGTGTAGCATACTTTTAGGATAATATAAATAATATATTCCATATAAGGTTTACTAAATAATAAGTTATTTCTCAAAAGTTCTCTGATAGTAAAAGAATTTTATTTAAACTAAATATTTTGACAAACAAACGGATATTTTAAGATATCAAATTTTATTTAACTTTTTGCAGCAGAAATTATTTTGAAAATCCCTAAGGTATACTACACACTATTTGCTTAAATGTCTCAATTTTTGATCGAATGTGGCGATTTGGCCCAGTTTAATAAATATCAGAATTTTTAAAAAATTTAATTCTAACTAAAAAACTAAAATTTATTTGGAAAAGCAAACTAAACAACTAAAACACTAGCTACGAATTGTCATTTAAGTTATCAGTATCTAAACTATTTGAGGTATCAGTGATATTGCAAATTTCACGTTTATCTTCTAGGTCTCGCCTCACGCGATACTGCGCTGAGCCGAGCCATAGCTCTTTAATCATATCGGCACCCTTTTCGGCAATCATTACCACGGGTGCATGTATGTTGCCATTTGTAATGGCTGGCATAATACTGGCATCTATGACCCTAAGACCGGGTATGCCATAGACTCTTAGTTGTGGATCTACAACAGCCCAGGGATCTGTGGGTGGACCCATTTTCGCTGTACCTGACATATGATAAATAGTCATGGTATACTGACGTATAGCACAGTTCCAATATTCATCCGTAAAATGAGGTAAATGACGGCAATTGGGCAATTGTTTGGACCAGAATCGGGCACCAAATCTCTTCATAGCCTGTGTCTCACCCAACGCCACAGCGGCCTTAACACCTTCTCTTAAGACATTCACATCATCGGGATGTGTTAGATAGTTGTGATAGAGCAGGGGATAGCGTAAAGGGTTTTTGGAGGCCAGTTTAATGAAGCCTTTACTTTTAGGTCTCAGCATCATGGGGAATATACCAAAAACATCACGATTGCTTATTTCGCCATACATTTCATTATAAAATTCATCGGTCAAGCCATGAGCAGTTTTGACCTGGGAGCCACCGTCAGACATGACAGAAGCCGAGGTCATCATGAAATTCATATCGGGCCAATCATCACTAGCATTGGCATATTTGGTATTTATAAAAGCCACAGCCTCCAAACCCACACTCGAGGTCAAGGGGCCATCCTCGGTTACAGCGTAACGTAGAGCAGTATTAATATTAACCATGCGTTTCATGACTATAGATATAGGGTAGTCTATGAGAAAGGCAATGCCACCCACAGCTATATGATCTTGTAAATTTTGACCCACTCCCGGCAAATGATGGACCAAAGGCAGACCCACTCTTTGTATCTCATCTGCTGGCCCTATGCCTGACAGCATCATTAAATGTGGCGAACCTATAGCTCCAGCCGACAGAATAACTTCACGGGTAGCATAAACCGTTTGTAATCTGCCATTGCGTATAAATTGTACACCCGTAGCTCTTTTGGTCTGGGGATGGGTCAAGATTTTGGTAACATGAGAGAATAAGGCCACGTGAAGATTTTTCCTTAAACGAGCAGGTCTGAGGAAAGATTTGGCCGTTGAACTGCGAGAACCACGTCTCATATTGAATTGGTAGAAGGCAAAGCCGGTCTGTTGGGCACCATTAACATCGACTATATCATAGCCCATTTCTTCGCCTGCCTGTAAGAAAGCAGGACCCAAGGGTGTGTTGTAAGGAGAATCTTGTACAGTCCATAGGCCACCTTTAACAAAATATGAAAACATTAAAGATTTTTCTAATATTTGTATTAAACTATAACTTACCCGTTCCATGATATCTTTTATTTCTTGCCAAATAGGGATTTCTTTGATCCTCCGATTTACGGAAATAGGGCAAGACATCTTCATAACTCCAGCCCGGATTGCCAAATGAGGCCCATTGATCAAAATCTCTCTTATTGCCTCTGATATATAACATGGTATTAAGCACGGAACTACCGCCGATAACTTTGCCTCGAGTCCAACAACATCTTTTGTCTTTCATGGCCTGACAGGCGCTATTTTGGGGTTGAGTTCTGGAAATATAAATATCAAAAATTATAAAAAACATTCAAATATTTAAAATTTTTATAGGAAATTTTTGAAAAATTTTCCATTTTTACAGGAAATTTTTCAAAAATTTTCTATTTTATAGGAAATTTTTCAAAAATTTTCTATTTCTATGGGAAGTTTTTCAAACATTTTAAATTCTTATAGAAAATTTTTCAAAACTTTTCTATTTTTATAGGAAATTTTTCAAATTTTTTCTATTTTTATAGGAAATTTTTCCAAGATTTTCTCTTTTTTAAAGGAAATTTTTCGAAATCTTTTTATTTTTATAGGAAATTTTTCAAAAATGTTCTATTTTTATAGGAAATTTTTCAAAAATTTTCTATTTTTATAGGAAATTTTACAAAATTTTTTTATTTTTATAGGAAATTTTTCAAAATTTGTTTATTTTTAGAGGAAATTTTTCAAAACTTTCCTATTTTTATAGGAAATTTTTCAAAATTTTTTTAATTTTTATAGGAAATTTTTCCAAACATTTCCATTTTTATACAAAATTTTTTTATACAATATTTTTAGAGGAAATTTTTCAAAAATTTTCTATTTTTATAGGAAATTTTCCACAAATTTTCTATTTTTATAGGAAATTTTTCAAAAATTTCCTATTTTTATAGGAAATTTTTCAAAAATTTTCTATTTTTACAGGAAATTTTTCAAAAATTTTCTATTTTTATAGGAAATTTTTTTAAAATTTTCAATTTTTATAGAAAATTTTTGAAAAATTTTCTATTTTTATAGAAATTTTTTTAAAAATTTCTTATTTTTATAGGAAATTTTTTTTAAAAATTTCTTATTTTTAAGGAAATTTTTCAAGAATTTCTTATTTTTATAGGAAATTTTTCAAAAATTTTCTATTTTTATAGGAAATTTTTCAAAAATTTCCTATATTTATAGGAAATTTTTCAAAAATTTTCTACTTTTATAGGAAATTTTTCATAAGATTTCTATTTTTATAGGAAATTTTTCAAAATTTTTCTATTTTTATAGGAAATTTTTCAAAAATTTTCTATTTTTATAGGAAATTCTTCAAAATTTGTTTATTATTAGAGGAAATTTTTCAAAAATTTCGTATTTTTATAGAAAATTTTTCAAAATTTTTCCAAACATTTCCATTTTTATGCAAAAATTTTCTACTTTTATAGAAAATTTTTCAAAAATTTTCTATTTTTATAGGAAATTTTTCAAAAATTTTCATATTTTTATAGGAAATTTTTCAAGAATTTCTATTTTTATATGAAATTTTTCAAAAATTTTCTATTTCTATAGGAAATTTTACAAAAATTTTTTATTTTTAGAGGAAATTTTTCAAAAATTTTCTATTTTTATAGGAAGTTTTTCAAAAATTTTATATTTTTATAGGAAATGTTTTAAAAATTTCTTATTTTTATAGGAAATTTTTCAAAAATTTCTGATTTTTATATAATTTTTTTTTAGTTTCTTATTTTTATAGAAACATTTTAAAAAATTTCTTTTTATAGCAAATTTTCAAAAATTTCTTATTTTTATAGGAAATGTTTCAAAAATTTCTTATTTTTATAGAAAATTTTTCAAAAATTTCTTATTTTTATAGGAAATTTTTCAAAAATTTCTTATTTTTATAGGAAATTTTTCAAAAATTTCTTATTTTAATAAGAAATTTTTCAAAAATTTCTTATTTTTATAGGAAATATTTTAAAAATTTCTTATTTGTATAGGAAATTTTTCAAAAATTTCTTATTTGTATAGGAAATTTTTCAAAAATTTCTTATTTTTATAGGAATTTTTTCAGGAATGTCTTATTTTTATAGGAAACTTTTCAAAAAATTTCTTATTTTAATAAGAAATTTTTCAAAAATTTCTTATTTTTATAGGAAATATTTTAAAAATTTCTTATTTGTATAGGAAATTTTTCAAAAATTTCTTATTTGTATAGGAAATTTTTCAAAAATTTCATATTTTTATAGGAAATTTTTCAGGAATGTCTTATTTTTATAGGAAATTTTTCAAAAAATTTCTTATTTTATAGAATTTTTTTTTAAATTTCTTATTTTTATAGAAAATTTATAAAAAATTTCTTATTTTTGTTGGAATTTTTTCAAAAATTTCTTATTTTGATAGAAATTTTTTTAAAAGTTTTTTTTTATAGGAAATTTTTCAAAAATTTCTTTTTTATAGGAAAATATTAAAACATTTCTTATTTTGATAGTAAATTGTTTAAAAATTTTTTATTTTTGTAGAAAATTTTTCAAAAATTTCTTATTTTTATTTTTATTTTTAGAGAAAAATTTTTAAAAATTTGTAGCTAAAAGAACTTTATTGAATTTTTAACACAATTTTTAAAATACAAAGCAATTTGACCCATTTTGAAATTTCACACTCTTTAACAAAATCCGTGTAGGCATAGTTTATGTAGCTACACATACAATTTAAACAAATTTAGTTACAAAATATCTATTAAATAATAAACTTTATTTATAGTTCCCCCTTTTCAATTTTTTTTTATTTATTTATTTTTCACATAAACTGTATAAAATTTAGTCAAGTGAAAAAAAGTTCATAATCAATTATTCACAGGCAAACAAGAAGTTTTAACACAAAAACACTGGGAATTTTATCTTTTTTAATAAAAGTCAATCAAACATTTCCTTTGTACTTTTTCCGTCCCAACAATTATAAGACATGCAACAATTGTTACATGTTTCTTTTCCACCGACGAACTTATATCTTAAGTTTTAAAGAAAAGAATCCTTGATTAAATTTAAAGCAAAAAATCTTGTCATATTAATGTTTTTTTACAAGATATTCCAAAAAAACCCAATGACCCACTTAAAAGTAAACTTTACCGGTTTTTCGTAAAGCCACAGTTGCAATTTTATATTTTCAAAATCATTATTGCCTGCCTGGGCTTTAAAGTTGAAAGCGGTTCCTAAAAAACGTAAATTGCTTTTCGCTTAATCGCCTTTTCTTGGCTGGATATTTTCTATTAAAATTTTTTAAGAAAAATATAAACAAAACAAAAGTTGTAAAATGTTAATATTTTGCACGTTTTAAATTATGTTTTTGTTTAAAATGATTCATTTATTAACTCACTCATAATTGAGAGATTTTAAAGCAAATTGCATTATTTTGAGTTTTTTTTAATTCAATGAGAGACTTTAAATTAATTTTTTAAACTTAACGCTCTTGAGTGATATTGTCTTTTTCATTTAAAAATTGAAAGAGTTAAAACTTCTAAGACTTGTTTATGCTTTTTTGAGCAAATGTTGTAATAACTTGAAAATGAAGCAACAAAAAACTATTAATCATAGAACAACATTTAATTGACCATAAAAATTGTTTAAAATTAAACAATCTAAAAAAAAAATAAGAAAATTGTGAAAAATTTCGTATCGAAAAAATTTTTTTTTGAAAAATTTCCATAAAAATAAGAAATTTTTAAAAAAATTTAAATATAAATAAGAAATTTTTTACAAATTTCTAATAAAGACAAGAAATTTTTGAAAGTTTAATAAAAATAAGAAATTTTTGAAAAATTACCTATAAAATATGTAGTTTTTGAAAAATTTCCCATAAAAATAGGAAATTTTTGAAAAATTTCCTATCAAGATAGTTCAATATTTGAAAAATTTCCTATAAAAATAGGAAATTTTTCAAAAATTTCCTATAAAAATAGGAAATTTTTGAAAAATTCCCTATAAAAATAGCAAATTTTTGAAAAATTTCCTATCAAAATAGTTCACTATTTTAAAAAATTTCCTATAAAAATAGGAAATTTTTGAAAAATTTCCTTTAAAAATAGAAAATTTTTGAAAAATTTCCTATAAAAATAGGAAATTTTTGAAAGATTTCCTATAAAAATAGAAAGTTTTTGAAAAATTTCCTATAAAAATAGGAAATTTTTGAAAAATTTCCTATAAAAATAGGAAATTTTTGAAAAATTTCCTATAAAAATAGGAAATTTTTGAAAAATTTCCTATAAAAATAGGAAATGTTTGAAAAATTTCCTATAAAAATAGAAAATGTTTGAAAAATTTCCTATAAAAATAGGAAATTTTTGAAAAGTTTCCTATAAAAATAGGAAATGTTTGAAAAATTTCCTATAAAAATAGGAAATTTTTGAAAAATTTCCTATAAAAATAGGAAATTTTTGAAAAATTTCCTATAAAAATAGGAAATTTTTGAAAAATTTCCTATAAAAATAGGAAATTTTTGAAAAATTTCCTATAAAAATAGGAAATTTTTGAAAAATTTCCTATAAAAATAGGAAATTTTTGAAAAATTTCCTATAAAAATAGGAAATTTTTGAAAAATTTCCTATAAAAATAGGAAATTTTTGAAAAATTTCCTATAAAAATAGGAAATTTTTGAAAATATTCCTATAAAAATATGAAATTTTTGAAAAATTTCCTATAAAAATAGGAAATTTTTGAAAAATTTCCTATAAAAATAGGAAATTTTTGAAAAATTTCCTATAAAAATAGGAAATTTTTGAAAAATTTCCTATAAAAATATCTCAACTTTTGAAAAATTTCCTATAAAAATAGAAAATTTTTGAAAAATTTTCTATAAAAATGGGAAATTTTTGAAAAATTTCCTATAAAAGTAAGAAAATTTTGAAAAATTTCCTATAAAAATAGGAAATTTTTGAAAAATTTCCTATAAAAATAGGAAATTTTTGAAAAATTTCCTATAAAAATAGGAAATTTTCGAAAAATTTCCTATAAAAATAGAAAATTTTTTAAAAATTTCCTATAAAAATAGGAAATTTTTGAAAAATTTCCTATAAAAATAGGAAATTTTCGAAAAATTTTCTATAAAAATAGAAAATTTTTGAAAAATTTCCTATAAAAATAGGAAATTTTTGAAAAATTTCCTATAAAAATAGGAAATTTTTGAAAAATTTACTATAAAAATAGGAAATTTTTGAAAAATTTCCTATAAAAATAGTTCAATTTTTGAAAAATGTCCTATAAAAAGAGTTCAATTTTTGAAAATTTTCCTATAAAAAATAAAATTTTTGAAAAATTTCCTATAAAAATAGTTCAATTTTTGAAAAATTTCCCATAAAATTAGTTCAATTTTTGAAAAATTTCCTATAAAAATAGTACAATTTTTGAAAAATTTCCTATAAAAATAGTTCAATTTTTGAAAAATGTCCTATAAAAAGAGTTCAATTTTTGAAAATTTTCCTATAAATAATAAAATTTTTGAAAAATTTCCTATAAAAATAGTTCATTTTTGAAAAATTTCCTATAGAAATAGTTCAATTTTTGAAAAATTTCCTATACAAATAGTGCAATTTTTGAAAAATTTCCTATAAAAATAGTTCAATTTCTGAAAAATTTTCTATAAAAATAGTTCAATTTTAGAAAAATTTTCTATAAAAATAGGAAATTTTTGAAAATTTTTTTATAAAAAAATTTCTTATTTTTATAGGAAATTTTTTAAAAATTGCTTATTTTATCGGAAATTTTTAATGATTTTCTTTCTACAATTTATTAAAAGTTTATAAAATATTATTATAAAATATTTTCTGCTATTTAAACAGGTTGTCTTTATCGATTTCCTAATATTTTTTCCTAATTTATATTTTTGTTTACAATTTTATTCTAAGTTTGTTTACATTTTTATGCTGCTTTTTATTAACAACAAATCAAAACCAGGGCTGCCAGATTTGGGGTTTTGGCCCAAAGTTGGGGATATTCAATCTTCAAAAAGGGGAAAAATTTGGTTTGGGGCTTGGGGATTTTGTTGGGGATTCACTCAAATTTGTTGGGAATTTTTTTGGGAAATTTTAACTTCATATTTTATTAATAAAGGAAAATATTTTGTTATAAAGGATGATTCGTTTCTTGATAAAAAAAATTTAATTCAAAAAAGTTTGTGCTGTTCACACACATCATTTTTCATTCCCTTGATCTGTTTTTCTTAAACATATCTTTTGAATATGCGTTCACACACGAACATTTTCTTCATCAGATTTCATTTAATTTTTCTAAAATTTTATATAAATTATCAAAATTTTCGTAAGCTTGTTATCAATTTCAATTACGTCAACTTTTCTGACTTCATGAGCCAAACTTGACTGGTGTGAAAGTAAACTTATGTATAGTTTTACTCATCTAATTTTTAAGAATTTATGATTTTGAAGTTTACGAAATACTAGATTTCTAATATTTTTTTATTTAAATTTGTAATGATTGTAAGCATATAAAACTATTTTTATGTAAATGAAATCGGTCTTTTCATTTAATTAAATCGAAAATGTAAGCAAAAACGTTTTTTTATGAATTGGGGATTTTTGGGGCTAAACATTTTTAAATTTGGGGATGGTGACCAAAAAGTATCTGGCAGCCCTGGTCAAAAACACTCCATTGTCAGCTCAAAGCTCTCCTTTTCATTCTCTCTTTATCTCTTTTATTCTCCCTTTCATTAAAACTCTCTTTGTTTTGTATTACTTCTAACAAGTTCGTTTCTTAAGTCTTTTGTTTATTTTCATACAAAACCAAGAAAAAAGTGACTATTTTTTGTTTTAAACATTTTCTTTTTTGTAAGTTTTGTTTTGATGGTGTTTTTCTTTTAATATTTTGTTATGTTTTTTGCAAAAACTTTTCATAACAGCAATAATATTGCATCAATAAGTTAATTTTGATGAATGTATGAATTTTGCTTTGAATTTTGTTGATGTTAAAAGTAGACATCGAAGGGGTTTTGAGAAATTAAATTTGCAACCATTTTTGTAGAGTGGCAACAAAAAAAAAACAGGCTTTAAAGATTTTGGTTATGCTCTAGTAGTAGGTAATTAATTTGTTTTGCTCGGGCACCTTTGAAAAGTCAAAATCAAAACCAAATACTACAAGATAGTTTAAAATGAACAGAATTCAAGACACGAGATGATTTACATTTAAGTTTATATTGTATTTCTTAAGCAAAAAAGCTAGTGACTGCAAATTTAGCTAAAGATATGACAATTTATAACAAAGCAAGGTCAATGAAATTAGCTATTTGCATATGAAAATATTTCTTTACTTAAGTAAAACAGGCAGATATGTTAAATTTTTAGTTGTTTAAGTACTTTAAGACCTACTTTAAAATACAAAATTTTTATAGATTTTTAAATATATTCGAGTCATAAAATTTATGTAAAGTCTAAACACATTTAGGCCTACTTAAATGTTTTAATAACCCTAAAATCTCAACTTAATTTTTTTTAATCATCAACAAATCATTAAAAACCTACCTTATATTTTTTTGTTTGGAATAGAAATAGGTCAAACATGTGAATAAAAACTGCAGTTACAAGCTCTTAAATCTTCAACTTGTTTTACGGCTAAACAAAAAATGCATTTCATGGTTTTATTTGTATTTGAATACCCCACAAATCTTTTCCTATAAATCAATAGCTCTACCTTAAACCCCAAAAATTCTTATTATCTTCTCTTTATTTTAAAGAAATTTAAATAATAACAGTCTTCTTAAATCTCAAGATAATTGATGGAATTTTCTGAAATTGCTTTTTTTAAAAAGAAAGTATTTTTTTTTTGTATTTATTTCTTCCACAAACTCTTTCTTCAGACAATTTTAAATTCTTCCATTTCATTTGCATTTTAAAAACATTATTGTTGTTCCTCTATCACTCACCATAATTTGTTTAAAAAATAATGAATGAATGAATGAATGAATGAATGTATGAATAAATAATAATATATTAAGATAACGAGCTCAGTTTTGTGGATCGATTTCAGAAAGTGTGAAAAAGATAAACCAAATAAAAGTCAATATTCATGAAGTTAAAAGTTCAAAAAAGCTTTATAAAATTTATAATTTCTGAAAATTTTCTATCAAAATAGAAAAATTTTAAAATATTTCCAATAAAAATAAGAAATTTTGAAAAATGTTTCATAAAAACAAAAAACAATTGAAAATTTTACTATAAAAATATAAATTTTTTTTTAAATTTCCGATAAAATAATAAATTTTTGAACATTTTCCTGTAAAAATTATCCTATAAAAATAATAAAATTTAAAAAATTTCGTATGAAAATAGGAAATTTTTAAAAAATTTCCTATAAAACTAGAAATTTTTTGAAGAAATTTTATAGCAATATGAAAGTTTTGCAAAACTTTCTTATACAACAAAGAATTTTTTTAATTTCCTATAAAAATTTGAAACTTTTGAAAAATTTTCTATAAAACTAAGAAATCTAAAAAATTCCTATAAAAAAAAAATTTTAAAATTTCCTATAAAAATAGGAAATTTATGAAAAATTTCCTATAAAAATAAGAAATTTTTGAAAAATTTCCTATAAAAATAGAAAAATTTTGAAAAATTGCCTATAAAAATAGAAAACTTTTGAAAACTTTTCTATAAAAATACAAAATTTTTGAAAAATTTCCTATAAAAATAGAAAATTTTTGAAAAATTTCCTATAAAAATAGAAAATTTTTGAAAAATTTCCTATAAAAATAGAAAATTTTTGAAAAATTTCCTATAAAAATAGAAAATTTTTGAAAAATTTCCTATAAAAATAGAAAATTTTTGAAAAATTTCCTATAAAAATAGAAAATTTTTGAAAAATTTCCTATAAAAATAGAAAATTTTTGAAAAATTTCCTATAAAAATAGAAAATTTTTGAAAAATTTCCTATAAAAATAGAAAATTTTTGAAAAGTTTCCTATAAAAATAGAAAATTTTTGAAAAATTTCCTATAAAAATAGAAAAAAAAATTCCTATAAAAATAAGAAATTTTTAAAAAATTTCCTATAAAAATAAGAAATTTTTTTTAAATTTCCTATGAAAATATACAATTTTTGAAAAATTTCCTATAAAAATAAGAAATTTTTGAAAAATTTTTTATTTAAATAGAAAATTTTTAAAAATTTCCTATTAAAATAAAAAAAAAATTTTGAAAAATTTCCTATAAAAATAATTTTTATTTTAAATTTCCTATAAAAAAAGAACATTTTTGAAAAATTTCCTATAAGAATAAGTAATTTTTGAAAACTGTCCTACAAAAAAAGAAAATTTGAAACAATTTCCTATAAAAAAAAAGAAATTTTTTAAAAATTTTCTATAAAAATAAGAAATTTTAAAAAAATTTTCTGTTATTTTAAAAATTAGTAATTTTTCAAAAATTTTCTCAAAAATATGAAATTTTTCAAAAATTTCCTTCAAAAAAAGAAATTTCTGAAAAATTTTCATTTACAAAATTAGACATATTTGGAGAATTTCCTAAAAAAAAAAAATAAGAAATTAAAATAAGAAATATAAAATTTTGAAAAAAAATTCTTATAAAAAGCGAAATTTTGTATCTGAAAAATTTCATTTTGAAAATAGATAATTTTTTTTACAAAAGTTTTTTCAAAAAATGGAAATTTTTTTAAAATTTCCTAAATAAAATAAGATATTTTTGAAAATTTTCCTAAACAAAATAGAAATTTTTGAATAAATTCCTATAAAAATAAACAATTTTTTAAAAACTTTCTAAAAAATTACAAAAATTTGAAAAAATTTCATATAAAAATAAGAAACTGCTGAAAACTTTCCTATAAAAATAGAAAATTTTTGAAAATTTTCCTATAAATATATGCATTTTTTTTAAAAATTTCCTACAAAATTTTCTGATTTTTAAGGAAATTTTTGAGAAATTTCTTGTTTTTGTAGGAGATTTTTCAAAAATTTCTTATTTTTATAGGAAATTTTTCAAAAATTTCTTATTTTTACAGGAAATTTTTCAAAAATTTCTTATTTCTATAGGAAATTTTTCAAAAATTTCTTATTTCTATAGGAAATTTTTCAAAAATTTCTTATTTTTATAGGAAATTTTTCAAAAATTTCTAATTTTTATAGGAAATTTTTCAAAAATTTCTTATTTTTATAGGAAATTTTTCAAAAATTTCTTATTTTTATAAGAAATTTTTCAAAAATTTCTTATTTTTATAGGAAATTTTTCAAAAATTTCTTATTTTTATAGGAAATTTTTAAAAAAATTCTTATTTTTATAGGAAATTTTTAAAAAAATTCTTATTTTTATAGGAAATTTTTCAAAAATGTCTTATTTTTATAAGAAATTTTTCAAAAATTTCTTATTTTTATAGGAAATTTTTCAAAAATTTCCTATTTTTATAGGAAATTTTTCAAAAATTGCTAATTTTTATAAGAAATTTTTCAAAAATTTCTTATTTTTATAGGAAATTTTTAAAAATTTCCTATTTTTATAGGAAATTTTTCAAAAGTTTCTTATTTTTATAGGAAATTTCTTATTTCTATAGGAAATTTTTAAAAAATTTCTTATTTTTATAGGAAATTTTTCAAAAATTGCTCATTTTTATAAGAAATTTTTCAAAAATTTCTTATTTTTATAGGAAATTTTTAAAAAATTTCCTATTTTTATAGGAATTTTTTCAAAAGTTTCTTATTTTTATAGGAAATTTTTTATTTTTATATGAAATTTTTCAAAAATTTCTTATTTTTATAGGAAATTTTTCAAAAATTTCTTATTTTTATAGGAAATTTTTCAAAAATTTCTTATTTTTATAGGAAATTTTTCAAAAATTTCTTATTTTTATAGGAATATTTTCAAAAATTTCTTATTTTTATAGGAAATTTTTCAAAAATTTCTTATTTTTATAGGAAATTTTTCAAAAATTTCTTATTTTTATATGAAATTTTTCAAAAATTTCTTATTTTTATAGGAAATTTTTTAAAAATTTCTTATTTTTGTAGGAAATTTTTCAAACATTTCTAAATTTTATAGGAAATTTTTCAAAATTTTCTTATTTTTATAGGAAATTTTTCAAAACTTTCTTATTTTTATAAGAAATTTTTCAAAAATTTCTTATTTTTATAGGAAATTTTTCAAAAATTTCTTATTTTTATAGGAATTTTTTTAAAAATTTCTTATTTTTGTAGGAAATTTTTCAAACATTTCTAAATTTTATAGGAAATTTTTCAAAATTTTCTTATTTTTATAGGAAATTTTTCAAAAATTTCTTATTTTTATAGGAAATTTTTCAAAAATTTCTTATTTTTATAGGAAAATTTTCAAAAATTTCTCATTTTTATAGGAAATTTTTCAAAAATTTCTTACTTTTATAGGAAATTTTTCAAAAATTTCTTATTTTTATAGTAAATTTTTTAAAAATTTCTTATTTTTATAGGAAATTTTTCAAAAATTTCTTATTTTTATAGGAAATTTTTTAAAAATTTCTTATTTTTATAGGAAATTTTTTAAAAATTTCTTATTTTTATAGGAAATTTTTCAAAAATTTTTTATTTGTATAGGAAATTTTTCAAAAATTTCTTATTTTTATAGGAAATTTTTTAAAAATTTTCTATTTTTATAGGAAATTTTTTAAAAATTTTCTATTTTTATAGGAATTTTTCAAAAATTGCTTATTTTTTAGGAAGATTTACAAAAATTTCTTATTTTATAGGAAATTTTTAAAAAATTTCTTATTTTTACGGGAAATTTTTAAAAAATTTCTTAATTTTATAGGAAATTTTCCAAAAATTTCTTATTTTTATAGGAAATTTTTGAAAAATTTCTTATTTTATAGAAAATTTTTCAAAAATTTCCTATTTTTATAGGAAACTTTTCAAAAATTTCTTATTTTTTTAGGAATTTTTGAAAAAATTTTTTATATTTTTATGAATTTTTGAAAAAATTTCTTATGTTTTGTAGGAATTTTTGAGAAAATGTCTTATTTTTTATATATTTTTTTTTATTTTTTAGGAAATTTTTTAAATTCTTTTTTAGGAAAGTTTATTACTTTTATATTTATACTTCATTTTTCAAAAATTTTCTTCATTTTGTAGAAAATTTTTAATTTATCTTCTTTACAGTGCATGTGTCTTAAGTCTTTTGTTTCCCTTTTCTTTGACCATTTGTTTTTATCTAAATTTCTATTTTTTAATCGTTTTTTTTTTTACTTTTTAAATATTTTTGCTACTTCCTCTTATCTTTCACTCCATATTTGCGATATTTTGACATATTATGTCTTTATTTACTACCAAAATAGACTTAAGCCAAAATCAACAAAAGAACTTTCGCTTTCAGCAGTAAATTTAGGTGTCAATTGAATAAGTAATGATGGGGTGTTAAATGTTTCTACAAACGTCATTTTAAATTGCTCAACGCTTCAAGAAATAAATGTTGGACAAGTGAGTAACTAAATATTTTGTGAATTAGACAAAAATGCTCTTGTGTCAATATAACGAAGGCCATTTGTTAAATGTGATAAACATTTATTTTGGTTAAAAAAAAAAATAGTTTACAGACCTTAAGCTTTATACAGCCTTGATAGTGGGTGGATTGTATTCGAAAATAATTGAACTGGAATATCTTAAATGATTGATTGTTAAGCAATTAGTGGCTCAAATAAAAATTTTAGGCTTCTGTCTAAGTGGAAAATGTGATATTTTGTTGACAACTATGTCGAACAAATTGGTAATTAATCACTTAAGATTTGTTAAAACAAAAGGCCTTTGAGAAATGACAATGAAGCTATAGAAAAAATATGGAATACAAAGGGTCTTATACCCAATTAACATCAACTATAGTAAAGTTTAGGTTACACCTTTACAAATTGCCTCTTAAAAATAAATTTGTTTAAATACCAAAATTTTTTTTTGTTCAGAGTTTCTTTTTTTGTAGAATTTAATTATTTAACCTCTTTCAAAAGGTACCAAACAGAATTAAATTGCTTTAAATTATTTACACTTTTTTTCAAAACTTAATTATCTGTAACCACTAGCATTGAGCTTTAATACGAGTACACAAACCTTGACAGTGATTTTGAAGTTTAACACTTGTTTGTGTAATAGTCAGATACATTATTATTCATTTAAGCCAGTTCTAAGCCTAACACATACAAAATAGTTTTAGAAAAATACTAGAATTTTTGCTTTATTTTAAAGCTATTAAGACGCCGAAGTGTCTGGTTAGTTATTAAAGAGGTTTTTTAGTTTTAAGCGCAAATAAGTGGTTGGAACTTTTTGGTTGATGAATTTATGACTATTAAGAAATAATTTTTGCATTTGAAAACTTTCCCTTTTTCATAGAAAAGTTTTAAAACATTTTACATATCTTACTAGTATAGGAAATTTTTCACAAAATTAAAAATTTGTATAGAAATTTTATAATAATTTTTTACTTTTATAGAAAATTTTTCAAACATTTTATATTTTTTGGTAATTTGTTAAAAAAGATCAAATTTTTTAAAAATTTCCTATAAAAATAGCACATTTTTAAAAAAATTCCCATAAAAATAGGGAATTTTTGAAAAATTTCCCATAAAAATAGGGAATTTTTGAAAAATTTCCCACAAACATAGGGAATTTTTGAAAAATTTCCCGTAAAAAAAGGAAATTTTTGAAAAATTTCCTATAAAAATAGGAAATTTTTGAAAAATTTCCCATAAAAATAGTAAATTTTTGAAAAATTTCCTGTAAAAATAGTTCAATTTTTGAAAAATTTAGTTCAATTTTTGAAAAATTTCCTATAAAAATAGTTCAATTTTTAAAAAATTTCTATAAAAATAGTTAAATTTTTGAAAAATTTCCTATCAAAATAGTTCAATTAATCAAAAATATGAAAGTTTTAAAAAATAGGAAATTTTTGAAAAATAGGGAATTTTTGAAAAATTTCCTACAAAAATAGGAAATTTTTGAAAAAATTCCTACAAAAATAGGAAATTTTTGAAAAATTTCCTACAAAAATAGGAAATTTTTGAAAAATTTCCTACAAAAATAGGAAATTTTTGAAAAATTTCCTACAAAAATAGGAAATTTTTGAAAAATTTCCTACAAAAATAGGAAATTTTTGAAAAATTTCCTACAAAAATAGGAAATTTTTGAAAAATTTCCTACAAAAATAGGAAATTTTTGAAAAATTTCCTACAAAAATAGGAAATTTTTGAAAAATTTCCTATAAAAATAGGAAATTTTTGAAAAATTTTCCTATAAAAATAGGAAATTTTTCAAAAATTTCCTAAAAAAATAGAAAATTTTTGAAACATTTCCTATAAAAATAGGAAATTTTTGAAAAATTTCCTATAAAAATAGTTCAATTTTTGAAAAATTTCCTATAAAAATAGTTCAATTTTATAAAAATAGGAAATTTTTGAAAAATTTCCTATAAAAATAGGAAATTTTTGAAAAATTTCCTATAAAAATAGTTCAATTTTTGAAAAATTTCCTATAAAAATAGTTCAATTTTTGAAAAATTTCCTATAAAAATAGGAAATTTTTGAAAAATTTCCTATAAAAATAGTTCAATTTTTGAAAAATTTCCAATAAAAATAGTTCAATTTTTGAAAAATTTCCTATAAAAATAGGAAATTTTTGAAAAATTTCCTATAAAAATAGGAAATTTTTGAAAAATTTCCTATAAAAATAGTTCAATTTTTGAAAAATTTCCTATAAAAATAGTTCAATTTTTGAAAATTTTCCTATAAAAATAGTTCAATTTTTGAAAAATTTCCTGTAAAAATAGTTCAATTTTTGAAAAATTTCCTATAAAAATAGTTCAATTTTTGAAAAATTTCCTATAAAAATAGTTCAATTTTTGAAAAATTTCCTATAAAAATAGTTCAATTTTTGAAAAATTTCCTATAAAAACAGGAAATTTTTTGAAAAATTTCCTTTAAAAATAGTTCAATTTTTGAAAAATTTCCAATAAAAATAGTTCAATTTTTGAAAAATTTTCTATAAAAATAGTTCAATTTTTGAAAAATTTCCTATAAAAATAGGAAATTTTTGAAAAATTTCCTATAAAAATAGTTCAATTTTTGAAAAATTTCCTATAAAAATAGTTCAATTTTTGAAAAATTTCTTATAAAAATAGGAAATTTTTGAAAAATTTCCTATAAAAATAGTTCAATTTTTGAAAAATTTCCTATAAAAATAGTTCAATTTTTGAAAAATTTCCTATAAAAATAGTTCAGTTTTTTAAAAAATTTCCTATAAAAATAGTTCAATTTTTGAAAAATTTCCTATAAAAATAGTTCAATTTTTGAAAAATTTCCTATAAAAATAGTAAAACTTTTGAAAAATTTCCCATAAAAATAGTTCAATTTTTGAAAAATTTCTTATAAAAATAGGAAATTTTTGAAAAATTTCCTATAAAAATAGTTCAATTTTTGAAAAATTTCCTATAAAAATAGTTCAATTTTTGAAAAATTTCCTATAAAAATAGGAAATTTTTTAAAAATAAAGGAAACAATTTTTTGATTTTTTTAATTTCCGAATAATCTTCGCCCATACAAAGTTTGTGTCTTAAGTCTTTTGTTTCATGTCATTATTTTGTTCTACACCATTAAATCTATTGCATAAAAATACATTATTTTATAATTTATTTACTAAAATTTTTGTTAGTTCATTGTCTTTTGACTTCTTAACTTGTTTGAGCATCAAATGACTTGTTAAAGTTTATTACAGTGGTCAAGGAATATGTGTTATTTTTCATTTTAATTTCGAATCATAAAAAAACCTTTAACAAATTGAAGTTTCATAATTTAAGTTTCCATTAAATCTTAAATGTATATAAATATGTAAAATTTAAAACTTATAGAAGCAGCATAAGTGAACTACATTTGTTTATGGTCTGAAGTAGTGTAACAATTTATATTTACAAACGGCCTTGGCGTCTGGTTTTACTTCTTTTGTACTTTTTCGTTTACTTTATGTTTAATTTTTTCAATTTGTTTAATCACGTTGATAACTATAATTAACAATGATTCGGCAATATTTTGCCTTTTACTTGTTTTATATTTTTTATGTTAAATATAAAGTATTACTTGCAATTTATTAAAACCTGCTAAATGTTTATTATCATCATGAAGTCATTTCTTGAATTTAAATGTTTGGGTGTAAATTAAAGCATTACATTATCTGTGGATTGGAAAGGGCTAATTACAAATTTTATGCTTTTGGCTTAAAATTTTAGTGAATAAATCGATTATTTAAATAACAATTTTTTAACATTTTTTCTTTAATCTATAACTTCATTATCATCCTGACTAGACATTAACTAGACTGCGTTACAACAAAAAGAAAAATGTGCATTCCAAAACTGGTCTTGCAACCACGTGAGTCACTCAATTTAAAAGTTTTTTCGAATTATGCAACATATAAAAAAAATTGTCTTTGCGAAATTAAGGTAACGAGTGAAACTCAAATGACTTTAACTCTAAGAGATTCCGATTAGTGAATGAATTTGTGTGACTAAAGAACCGCTGATTTTAAGAAATCAGGTTTTTATATTCCAAATGTAGCAAAAAGTTAATATTAGGAAATGTTTCAGAAATATTAGTCAACTGCCAAAAATGGCATCAAAAGTTTTGTTAAATTTTACATAATTTCCTAATTTTTGTTTATCAAAGTAAAAAATTTACATAAAATTATGGAGGAGTAAATTTACTAAAAAATATGTTTTTGATTCAAAGCCCAGGGCCAAATATTGCTAAACTTTTAATTTGTTTTTGATAAGAACCTCAGGCTATAAGCATTTCAATAAACAAAAATAATCAAGACTTAAGGATTAAACTTTTCAAAAATTTCATATTTTTTATGAAATTTTTCAAAAACTTCTTTGTATTATAGGAAATTTTTCAAAAATTTCCTATTTTTTATAGGAAATTTTTCAAAAATGTCCTATTTCTTATAAAACAAATTTTCAAAAATTTCCTATTTTTTATAGGAAATTTTTCAAAAATTTCCTATTTTTATAGGAAATTTTTCAAAAATTTCCTATTTTTATAGGAAATTTTTCAAAAATTTCCTATTTTTATAGGAAATTTTTCAAAAATTTCCTATTTTTATAAGAAATTTTTCAAAAATTTCCTATTTTTATAAGAAATTTTTCAAAAATTTCCTATTTTTATAGGAAATTTTTCAAAAATTTCCTATTTTTATAGGAAATTTTTCAAAAATTTCCTATTTTTATAGGAAATTTTTCAAAAATTTCCTATTTTTATAGGAAATTTTTCAAAAATTTCCTATTTTTATAGGAAATTTTTCAAAAATTTCCTATTTTTATAGGAAATTTTTCAAAAATTTCCTATTTTTATAGGAAATTTTTCAAAAATTTCCTATTTTTATAGGAAATTTTTCAAAAATTTCCTATTTTTATAGGAAATTTTTCAAAAATTTCCTATTTTTATAGGAAATTTTTCAAAAATTTCCTATTTTTATAGGAAATTTTTCAAAAATTTCCTATTTTTATAGGAAATTTTTCAAAAATTTCCTATTTTTATAGGAAATTTTTCAAAAATTTCCTATTTTTATAGGAAATTTTTCAAAAATTTCCTATTTTTATAGGAAAATTTTCAAAAATTTCCTATTTTTATAGGAAATTTTTCAAAAATTTCCTATTTTTATAGGAAATTTTTCAAAAATTTCCTATTTTTATAGGAAATTTTTCAAAAATTTCCTATTTTTATAGGAAATTTTTCAAAAATTTCCTATTTTTATAGGAAATTTTTCAAAAATTTCCTATTTTTATAGGAAATTTTTCAAAAATTTCCTATTTTTATAGGAAATTTTTCAAAAATTTCCTATTTTTATAGGAAATTTTTCAAAAATTTCCTATTTTTATAGGAAATTTTTCAAAAATTTCCTATTTTTATAGGAAATTTTTCAAAAATTTCCTATTTTTATAGGAAAATTTTCCAAAATTTCCTATTTTTATAGGAAAATTTTCCAAAATTTCCTATTTTTATAGGAAAATTTTCCAAAATTTCCTATTTTTATAGGAAATTTTTCAAAAATTTCCTATTTTTATAGGAAATTTTTCAAAAATTTCCTATTTTTATAGGAAATTTTTCAAAAATTTCCTATTTTTATAGGAAATTTTTCAAAAACTTCCTATTTTTATAGGAAATTTTTCAAAAATTTCCTATTTTTATAGGAATTTTTTCAAAAATTTCCTATTTTTATAGGAAAATTTTTCAAAAATTTCCTATTTTTATAGGAAATTTTTCAAAAATTTCCTATTTTTATAGGAAATTTTTCAAAAATTTCCTATTTTTATAGGAAATTTATCAAAAATTTCCTATTTTTATAGGAAATTTATCAAAAATTTCCTATATTTATAGGAAATTTTTCAAAAATTTCCTATTTTTATAGGAAATTTTTCAAAAATTTCCTATTTTTATAGGAAATTTTTCAAAAATTTCCTATTTTTATAGGAAATTTTTCAAAAATTTCCTATTTTTATAGGAAATTTTTCAAAAATTTCCTATTTTTATAGGAAATTTTTCAAAAATTTCCTATTTTTATAGGAAATTTTTCAAAAATTTCCTATTTTTATAGGAAATTTTTCAAAAATTTCCTATTTTTATAGGAAATTTTTCAAAAATTTCCTATTTTTATAGGAAATTTTTCAAAAATTTCCTATTTTTATAGGAAATTTTTCAAAAATTTCCTATTTTTATAGGAAATTTTTCAAAAATTTCCTATTTTTATAGGAAATTTTTCAAAAATTTCCTATTTTTATAGGAAATTTTTCAAAAATTTCCTATTTTTATAGGAAATTTTTCAAAAATTTCCTATTTTTATAGGAAATTTTTCAAAAATTTCCTATTTTTATAGGAAATTTTTCAAAAATTTCCTATTTTTATAGGAAATTTTTCAAAAATTTCCTATTTTTATAGGAAATTTTTCAAAAATTTACTATTTTTATAGGAAATTTTTCAAAAATTTACTATTTTTATAGGAAATTTTTCAAAAATTTACTATTTTTATAGGAAATTTTTCAAAAATTTACTATTTTTATAGGAAATTTTTCAAAAATTTACTATTTTTATAGGAAATTTTTCAAAAATTTCCTATTTTTTATAGGAAATTTTTCAAAAATTTCCTATTTTTATAGGAAATTTTTCAAAAATTTCCTATTTTTATAGGAAATTTTTCAAAAATTTCCTATTTTTATAGGAAATTTTTCAAAAATTTCCTATTTTTATAGGAAATTTTTCAAAAATTTCCTATTTTTATAGGAAATTTTTCAAAAATTTCCTATTTTTATAGGAAATTTTTCAAAAATTTCCTATTTTTATAGGAAATTTTTCAAAAATTTCCTATTTTTATAGGAAATTTTTCAAAAATTTCCTATTTTTATAGGAAATTTTTCAAAAATTTCCTATTTTTATAGGAAATTTTTCAAAAATTTCCTATTTTTATAGGAAATTTTTCAAAAATTTCCTATTTTTATAGGAAATTTTTCAAAAATTTCCTATTTTTATAGGAAATTTTTCAAAAATTTCCTATTTTTATAGGAAATTTTTCAAAAATTTCCTATTTTTATAGGAAATTTTTCAAAAATTTCCTATTTTTATAGGAAATTTTTCAAAAATTTCCTATTTTTATAGGAAATTTTTCAAAAATTTCCTATTTTTATAGGAAATTTTTCAAAAATTTCCTATTTTTATAGGAAATTTTTCAAAAATTTCCTATTTTTATAGGAAATTTTTCAAAAATTTCCTATTTTTATAGGAAATTTTTCAAAAATTTCCTATTTTTATAGGAAATTTTTCAAAAATTTCCTATTTTTATAGGAAATTTTTCAAAAATTTCCTATTTTTATAGGAAATTTTTCAAAAATTTCCTATTTTTATAGGAAATTTTTCAAAAATTTCCTATTTTTATAGGAAATTTTTATAGGAAATTTTTCAAAAATTTCCTATTTTTATAGGAAATTTTTCAAAAATTTCCTATTTTTATAGGAAATTTTTCAAAAATTTCCTATTTTTATAGGAAATTTTTCAAAAATTTCCTATTTTTATAGGAAATTTTTCAAAAATTTCCTATTTTTATAGGAAATTTTTCAAAAATTTCCTATTTTTATAGGAAATTTTTCAAAAATTTCCTATTTTTATAGGAAATTTTTCAAAAATTTCCTATTTTTATAGGAAATTTTTCAAAAATTTCCTATTTTTATAGGAAATTTTTCAAAAATTTCCTATAGGAAATTTTTCAAAAATTTCCTATTTTTATAGGAAATTTTTCAAAAATTTCCTATTTTTATAGGAAATTTTTCAAAAATTTCCTATTTTTATAGGAAATTTTTTAAAAATTTCCTATTTTTATAGGAAATTTTTCAAAAATTTCCTATTTTTATAGGAAATTTTTCAAAAATTTCCTATTTTTATAGGAAATTTTTCAAAAATTTCCTATTTTTATAGGAAATTTTTCAAAATTTTCCTATTTTTATACGAAATTTTTCAAAAATTTCCTATTTTTACAGGAATTTTTTCAAAAATTTCCTATTTTTTAGGAAATTTTTCAAAAATTTTATATTTTTATAGGAAATTTTTCAAAAATTTCCTATTTTTATAGGAAAATTTTCAAAAATTTCCTATTTTTATAGGAAATTTTTCAAAAATTTCCTATTTTTATAGGAAATTTTTCAAAAATTTCCTATTTTTATAGGAAATTTTTCAAAAATTTCCTATTTTTATAGGAAATTTTTCAAAAACTTCCTATTTTTATAGGAAATTTTTCAAAAATTTCCTATTTTTATAGGAATTTTTTCAAAAATTTCCTATTTTTATAGGAAAATTTTTCAAAAATTTCCTATTTTTATAGGAAATTTTTCAAAAATTTCCTATTTTTATAGGAAATTTTTCAAAAATTTCCTATTTTTATAGGAAATTTATCAAAAATTTCCTATTTTTATAGGAAATTTATCAAAAATTTCCTATATTTATAGGAAATTTTTCAAAAATTTCCTATTTTTATAGGAAATTTTTCAAAAATTTCCTATTTTTATAGGAAATTTTTCAAAAATTTCCTATTTTTATAGGAAATTTTTCAAAAATTTCCTATTTTTATAGGAAATTTTTCAAAAATTTCCTATTTTTATAGGAAATTTTTCAAAAATTTCCTATTTTTATAGGAAATTTTTCAAAAATTTCCTATTTTTATAGGAAATTTTTCAAAAATTTCCTATTTTTATAGGAAATTTTTCAAAAATGTCCTATTTTTATAGGAAATTTTTCAAAAATTTCCTATTTTTATAGGAAATTTTTCAAAAATTTCCTATTTTTATAGGAAATTTTTCAAAAATTTCCTATTTTTATAGGAAATTTTTCAAAAATTTCCTATTTTTATAGGAAATTTTTCAAAAATTTCCTATTTTTATAGGAAATTTTTCAAAAATTTCCTATTTTTATAGGAAATTTTTCAAAAATTTCCTATTTTTATAGGAAATTTTTCAAAAATTTCCTATTTTTATAGGAAATTTTTCAAAAATTTACTATTTTTATAGGAAATTTTTCAAAAATTTACTATTTTTATAGGAAATTTTTCAAAAATTTACTATTTTTATAGGAAATTTTTCAAAAATTTACTATTTTTATAGGAAATTTTTCAAAAATTTACTATTTTTATAGGAAATTTTTCAAAAATTTACTATTTTTATAGGAAATTTTTCAAAAATTTACTATTTTTATAGGAAATTTTTCAAAAATTTCCTATTTTTTATAGGAAATTTTTCAAAAATTTCCTATTTTTATAGGAAATTTTTCAAAAATTTCCTATTTTTATAGGAAATTTTTCAAAAATTTCCTATTTTTATAGGAAATTTTTCAAAAATTTCCTATTTTTATAGGAAATTTTTCAAAAATTTCCTATTTTTATAGGAAATTTTTCAAAAATTTCCTATTTTTATAGGAAATTTTTCAAAAATTTCCTATTTTTATAGGAAATTTTTCAAAAATTTCCTATTTTTATAGGAAATTTTTCAAAAATTTCCTATTTTTATAGGAAATTTTTCAAAAATTTCCTATTTTTATAGGAAATTTTTCAAAAATTTCCTATTTTTATAGGAAATTTTTCAAAAATTTCCTATTTTTATAGGAAATTTTTCAAAAATTTCCTATTTTTATAGGAAATTTTTCAAAAATTTCCTATTTTTATAGGAAATTTTTCAAAAATTTCCTATTTTTATAGGAAATTTTTCAAAAATTTCCTATTTTTATAGGAAATTTTTCAAAAATTTCCTATTTTTATAGTAAATTTTTCAAAAATTTCCTATTTTTATAGGAAATTTTTCAAAAATTTCCTATTTTTATAGGAAATTTTTCAAAAATTTCCTATTTTTATAGGAAATTTTTCAAAAATTTCCTATTTTTATAGGAAATTTTTCAAAAATTTCCTATTTTTATAGGAAATTTTTCAAAAATTTCCTATTTTTATAGGAAATTTTTTAAAAATTTCCTATTTTTATAGGAAATTTTTCAAAAATTTCCTATTTTTATAGGAAATTTTTCAAAAATTTCCTATTTTTATAGGAAATTTTTCAAAAATTTCCTATTTTTATAGGAAATTTTTCAAAATTTTCCTATTTTTATACGAAATTTTTCAAAAATTTCCTATTTTTACAGGAATTTTTTCAAAAATTTCCTATTTTTTAGGAAATTTTTCAAAAATTTTCTATTTTTATAGGAAATTTTTCAAAAATTTCCTATTTTTATAGGAAAATTTTCAAAAATTTCCTATTTTTATAGGAAATTTTTCAAAAATTTCCTATTTTTATAGGAAATTTTTCAAAAATTTCCTATTTTTATAGGAAATTTTTCAAAAATTTTAATTTTTTCTTTGGAATTTTATTTTTATATTTAATGACTTTTTCTTTTGAAAACTTTTTAAAAACGTTTTGGATTTAATTGTTATCTTAGCAAGAGGTAATACAGTGGCAAAGTTTAAATAGCTTACTTTAACTATCGTAATGATTAATATGTTTTATATGTTATTTGTTGTATGTACTACTAGTTTTAAAAGTTGTTATTACAAAAATAAAATGTATATTAATTCATTTTCCCAGAAATTCATATAATCCATTGTTATAACAATAAGGAAAAGTTTGATTTACTTATAAATCTTATTTATTGGGGTTTTATGTTAAATAGATTTTAATTTCTTTAGCATTCATATATTGATTCCACTGTTTTAGTTTAACGTTTTCTTGAAATGAAAAGTCTTTGATATCATTATAGTTTTTTTCAAATTCTAGTTTTGGATTTTTATAAAGATTAGAGCTTCATCTGGACTTATTAGAAAATTGTTAGAAATAACAAATAATTATATTAGAGAAAGCCTACTTTTAGAAGAAGAAAAAAAAGTGAAACATGATTGTTTTTAAATATACAATACTTATCATTTTTCCCGCTTCAAACCGATAAAAAATAGTTTTCTAAACAAGTTTGTGTCTTAAGTCTTTTGTTTTTTTCTTAGAGTTTTCACTGAAAGTTTGCTAGAATTGCGTTGTAAAGCATAAGCTTTTGTTTGAAAGTGATTTAAGAGTTGTCAACTTTAAGCTTAAAATATATTTTTAGAAATTAGACACTTATGATGGGGTTTAAGCTTAGATTTAGGTGATGAAAAATTTTAGAAAATTTTGAAAAATTTTTGTTCGATATCAAACTTAAATTTTTTGTAAATGTTTTTAACTTGAGTTCTCCTTGGCAATATAACGGAATTTTAATTATTTTTCGATTATCGAATTTAATTTCAATATTTTAAAATGCAAATCATTCAATTATCTCATTATTATAACACGCTTTGTTTTAAAAACCACCTGTCTCCCAGTGAAATGATTATAATTTGAATTTAAATGATTAATCATTGGTTTGTTTTAACCATTTTTTAGCATTTCTTTTAAGCGTCAAAATAATTTGATTAAATCAAACTAGACATGATGTTAGACAAAAGCTAAAGGTAAAACTAAAACCATAAATTAACTTATGAAATTGATAGGTTATTAAATGGCAAACCTTGTTATGTAATTTAAAAAAATGTGTTAATTTAAACAATAACTAACTAACTTCTAAGATATTGTCTAAATTTTGTAATATTTAAGCCAAAATGTTATTTAAATGATTCATTAACAACTCTTGGCTTGAAAGCCAAAATAAATCTCACGAGTCTTTCTTGATTTTTAGCACAAGCCCTCAACTGACCAGACATTTTCAAAGAAACCATTGAATCACTTGAAGATTATTTAAAATTTCTTGAATTTATTTAAACTCAATTCATTATGCAAATTAATTTCTTTTCTATTTTATATACAAAATTGATGCTATAACATGACAAAGCAAACAAAACAAGCAAATCATTTGAAGATCAAATCACTTAGAGTTTGAAATGATGAAAAAAATTAAAGTATGAAAATGATAAGTAGACAAATTTCTTAACAACAATTTTAAGGTAGGTTTAATTTCTCTAATACCCCAACAAAAATTCACACTAAAATTTTGATGGACATCTCCTAAATTTAGTCATAATACAAACTAATGCGAAATCATTATAGGCAACAAATCGTTATAATAGTTTTATTGATTTGTGACTTCAAAAAAATTTTACTTTACAAACAAACACATTAAGACAAATTGTGAAATATTTTTTTTTACACCAAGACTGGGTAGGTCCAAGTAATGATTTTTATAGGGAATAAAATTAATTTTTTAACACGTTTTTTAGTTATAAGGTGGGAAAAAAACATTGAAATTTTAAAACTGCCCCTCTAAAGATTAAGCCTCCGCAAAGTGTCGCTCTTACAAATTTGTTAAATAATTAAATAATAGTAAAACTAAACAAATTACAAGGAAAATTTTGTACACTTCATTAAAAACGAATAAAAAGACCCAAATAATATAAAGGAAACGCCTAAATTGAATATTTTATTGAATATAAATTTTACAAAAACAAGCATTTGTAGGATAGCCTACAAACTTTTCAGCCCAACTGTTGCCATATTTTTTTTTATTATTTCTCATTCTTCTACTGACAATTTTTCTTTAGAAAAATTCTCTCAAAGACAATTTTTCTATAGAAAAATTCTCCCAAAGACAATTTTTCTATAGAAAAATTCTTCCAAAGACAGTTTTTCTATAAAAAAAATTCATCCAAAGACAATTTTTCTAAAGAAAAATTCTTCCAAAGACAATTTTTCTAAAGAAAAATTCTTCCAAAGACAATTTTTCTACAGAAAAATTCTCTCAAAGACAATTTTTCTGCAGAAAAATTCTTCTAAAGACAATTTTTCTATAGAAAAATTCTCCCAAAGACAATTTTTTCATATAAAAATTCTCCCAAAGACAATTTTTCTATAGAAAAATTCATCCAAAGACAATTTATCTATAGAAAAATTCTTCCAAAGACTATTTTTCTACAGAAAAATTCTTCTAAAGACAATTTTTCTATAGAAAAATTCTTCCAAAGACAATTTTTCTATAGAAAAATTCTACCAAAGGCAATTTTTCTAAAGAAAAATTCTTCCAAAGACAATTTTTCTCCAGAAATATTTTCCCAAAAACAACTTTTCTTTAGAAAAATTCTCCCAAAGACAATTTTTCTACAGAAAAATTCTCCCAAAGACAATTTTTCTATAGAAAAATTCTCCCAAAGACAATCTTTCTATAGAAAAATTCTTCCAAAGACAATTCTTCTATAGAAAAATTCATCCAAAGACAATTTTTCTAAAGAAAAATTCTTCCAAAGACAATTTTTCTCCAGAAATATTTTCCCAAAAACAACTTTTCTTTAGAAAAATTCTCCCAAAGACAATTTTTCTACAGAAAAATTCTCCCAAAGACAATTTTTCTATAGAAAAATTCTCCCAAAGACAATCTTTCTATAGAAAAATTCTTCCAAAGACAATTCTTCTATAGAAAAATTCATCCAAAGACAATTTTTCTATACAAAAATTCTTCCAAAGACAATTTTTCTACAGAAAAATCCTTTAAAGACAATTTTTCTATAGAAAAATTCATCCAAAGACAACTTTTCTATAGAAAACTTCTCCCAAAGACAATTTTTCTATAGAAAAATTCTCCCAAAGACAATTTTTTTATAGAAAAATTCTCCCAAAAACAATTTTTCTATTGGAAACTTATCCCATTGACAATTTTTCTATAGGAAACTTATCCCATTGACAATTTTTCTATAGAAAACTTATCCTTTTGACAATTTTTCTATAGAAAACTTATCCCATTGACAATTTTTCTATAGAAAACTTATCCCATTGACAATTTTTCTATAGAAAACTTATCCTATTAACAATTTTTCTATAGAAAACTTATCCCATTGACAATTTTCTATAGAAAACTTATCCCATTGACAATTTTTCTATAGGAAACTTATCCCATTGACAATTTTTCTATAGAAAACTTATCCTTTTGACAATTTTTCTATAGAAAACTTATCCCATTGACAATTTTCTATAGAAAACTTATTCCATTGACAATTTTTCTATAGAAAACTTATCTCATTGACAATTTTTCTATAGAAAACTTATCCCATTGACAATTTTTCTATAGAAAACTTATCCCATTGACAATTTTTCTATAGAAAACTTATTCCATTAACAATTTTTCTATAGAAAACTTATCCTATCGACAATTCTTCTATAAAAAACTTATCCCATTGACAATTTTTCTATAGAAAACTTATCCCATTGACAATTTTTCTATAGAAAACTTATCCCATTGACAATTTTTCTATAGAAAACTTATCCCATTGACAATTTTTCTTTAGAAAACTTATCCAATTGACAATTTTTCTATAGAAAACTTATCCCATTGGCAATTTTTCTATAGAAAACTTATCTCGTTGCTAACTTTTCTATTGAATTTTTTTCAATAGAAAAATTCTTCCAATGACATTTTTTCTATACAAAAATTCTTCCATTGACTTTTTTCTATAGGAAATTCTTCCATTGTCAATTTTTCTATACAAAAATTTTGCCATTGACAATTTTTCTATAAAAAAAATCTGACATTAACAATTTTTTCTCTAGAAAATTTTTTCCATTAACAATTTTTCTATAAAAAAACATTCCAAGTAACAAGTTTTCTACAGAAAACATTTTCTAATGACAATTTTTCTATAAAAAATGTTCACATTTTAAAATTTTTTTAACGTACAAAAAATTTTCTGAACAAGTTTGTGTCTTAAGTCTTTTGTTTTTTTACATGACTTTCAAGTGAAATTGAGCTGGAACATCTTTTTAGCTTCAAATTATTCGAAATATAATAAAAAAACTTGGTTTCGATGTTGAATACTTTGATCACTTCTTACTCACCTATATTTCCAATCCATTTTGCTTTTATGCAAATACAGCGACAGCAGGGGAACATCTGATATTTCCGTTTCATGACCACCCGCCTCTAAAAGCAGAATTTTCCAATGTGGAATTTCAGAGAGACGTGAAGCCAAAACTGTACCCGCCGAACCACCGCCTATTATAACGAAATCATAAGCACGATCCACTTCGGCAACATTAAAGGGACGATTTTCTGGATCAAAAAGATCATAATTATAATAAGCTATGGCGGCTATTAGAAAGGGGATAATAGTCAATTTTCCCACACCAATAATTGTGGTGGCAACTTTAATGGCTCCAGTTATGGCAAGACCAAGTTTTGTGGCTCCTATAGCAGCTATACCGGCAGTGGCGGCCGCTGTAGAGGCAGAACTGGCTTTAAATAACAAACCGCCCACAGAGGCGGCTGCAGCACCCAAGGCGGGTACAACTACCACCATGGTGTTGAAATGTTAACACTTTTTAATTGTTATAATATTTTAAAATTGTTTTGGTTTATATTTTTTTTTACCAAAAATTTATTTAAATAATTTTCACTTTTTTAATTTTTTTTTTTTTGTAAAATTTCTTTTTCCTTTTGATTTGTTTAACTTTTTGTTTTGGAATTCAATCACTGCATTTTAAGATTTTTGCACGTATTCTTTTTATTTTATTACTATTGCCTTTTATTTTTATATTTTTTCCATATATTTTTGCCTTTTGTTATGTTTTAAAATTTTCTTCAATTACAACTTTCGTTTAAATTCCATTGTAAAGCGCCAATTTTGTTTTAAACTCAATTCAAAAACTTTAATTTGTCTGCCTTGTTATAGGCATGCGCACCGTCTAACCGTTTCGTTTAAATGTTTGTCGTTAACTGAGTTTACATTTTTTTCAAACTGCTCAAATGGTTTGAAACTCAATTTTGAAAAAACCCACAAAGTTGTAGAATTTAAAGCACAAACTCAACAGAAACCGCAGAGCATTTACCAAAGATATCAACTCAAAAATATTGTCAAAATCATCATCAAACTGACGTTGAGGTTTGTCGGAGTTTAAATTGAATGTAACTCTGAAAAGTGAGTCTACCTTTGAGCTTCAATTGTCTCAATCTTATGATCCGATAAAATATCAAGCTTAACATTCTTCTTTAACATATCGGCATTTACTTTGCAAATTTACACCGTTTCCAAAAAATTTCGGAAAATTTCCCATAGAAATAAGAAATTTAATAAAAAATTCATATAGAAATACGAAATTTTTGAAAAATCTCCTATAAAATTAAGAAATTTTTGATAAATTTCCTATAGAAATAACAAATTTTTGAAAAATTTCCTATGGAAAGAATAAATTTTTGAAAAATTTCCTATAAAAATAAGAAATTTTTTAAAAATTTCCTATAGAAATTAGAAATTTTTTGAAAAATTTCTTATAAAAATAGGAAATTTTTTGAAAAATTTCTTATAAAAATAGGAAATTTTTGAAAAATTTCCTATAAAAATAGGAAATTTTTGAAAAATTTCCTATAAAAATAGGAAATTTTTGAAAAATTCCCTATAAAAATAGGAAATTTTTGAAAAATTTCCTATAAAAATAGGAAATTTTTGAAAAGTTTCCTATAAAAATAGGACATTTTTGAAAAATTTCCTATAAAAATAGGAAATTTTTGAAAAATTTCCTATAAAAATAAGAAATTTTTGAAAAATTTCCTATCAAAATAGGAAATTTTTGAAAAATTTCCTATAAAAATAGGAAATTTTTGAAAAATTTCCTATAAAAATAGGAAATTTTTGAAAAATTTCCTATAAAAATTTCCTATAAAAATAGGAAATTTTTGAAAAATTTCCTATAAAAATAGGAAATTTTTGAAAAATTTCCTATAAAAATAGGAAATTTTTGAAAAATTTCCTATAAAAATAGGAAATTTTTGAAAAATTTCCTATAAAAATAGGAAATTTTTGAAAAATTTCCTATAAAAATAGGAAATTTTTTAAAAATTTCCTATAAAAATAGGAATTTTTTGAAAAATTTCCTATAAAAATAGGAAATTTTTGAAAAATTTCCTATAAAAATAGGAAATTTTTGAAAAATTTCCTATAAAAATAGGAAATTTTTGAAAAATTTCCTATAAAAATAGGAAATTTTTGAAAAATTTCCTATAAAAATAGGAAATTTTTGAAAAATTTCCTATAAAAATAGGAAATTTTTGAAAAATTTCCTATAAAAATAGGAAATTTTTGAAAAATTTCCTATAAAAATAGGAAATTTTTGAAAAATTTCCTATAAAAATAGGAAATTTTTGAAAAATTTCCTATAAAAATAGGAAATTTTTGAAAAATTTCCTATAAAAATAGGAAATTTTTGAAAAATTTCCTATAAAAATAGGAAATTTTTGAAAAATTTCCTATAAAACTAGGAAATTTTTGAAAAATTTCCTATAAAAATAGGAAATTTTTGAAAAATTTCCTATAAAAATAGGAAATTTTTGAAAAATTTCCTATAAAAATAGGAAATTTTTGAAAAATTTCCTATAAAAATAGGAAATTTTTGAAAAATTTCCTATAAAAATAGGAAATTTTTGAAAAATTTCCTATAAAAATAGGAAATTTTTGAAAAATTTCCTATAAAAATAGGAAATTTTTGAAAAATTTCCTATAAAAATAGGAAATTTTTGAAAAATTTCCTATAAAAATAGGAAATTTTTGAAAAATTTCCTATAAAAATAGGAAATTTTTGAAAAATTTCCTATAAAAATAGGAAATTTTTGAAAAATTTCCTATAAAAATAGGAAATTTTTGAAAAATTTCCTATAAAAATAGGAAATTTTTGAAAAATTTCCTATAAAAATAGGAAATTTTTGAAAAATTTCCTATAAAAATAGGAAATTTTTGAAAAATTTCCTATAAAAATAGGAAATTTTTGAAAAATTTCCTATAAAAATAGGAAATTTTTGAAAAATTTCCTATAAAAATAGGAAATTTTTGAAAAATTTCCTATAAAAATAGGAAATTTTTGAAAAATTTCCTATAAAAATAGGAAATTTTTGAAAAATTTCCTATAAAAATAGGAAATTTTTGAAAAATTTCCTATAAAAATAGGAAATTTTTGAAAAATTTCCTATAAAAATAGGAAATTTTTTAAAAATTTCCTATAAAAATAGGAATTTTTTGAAAAATTTCCTATAAAAATAGGAAATTTTTGAAAAATTTCCTATAAAAATAGGAAATTTTTGAAAAATTTCCTATAAAAATAGGAAATTTTTGAAAAATTTCCTATAAAAATAGGAAATTTTTGAAAAATTTCCTATAAAAATAGGAAATTTTTGAAAAATTTCCTATAAAAATAGGAAATTTTTGAAAAATTTCCTATAAAAATAGGAAATTTTTGAAAAATTTCCTATAAAAATAGGAAATTTTTGAGAAATTTCCTATAAATATAGGAAATTTTTGAAAAATTTTCTATAAAAATAGTTCAATTTTTGAAAAATTTTCTATAAAAATAGTTCAATTTTTGAAAAATTTCCTATAAAAATAGTTCAATTTTTAAAAAATTTCCTATAAAAATAGTTAAATTTTTGAAAAGTTTCCTATAAAAATAGTTCAATTTTTGAAAATTTTTTTATAAAAATAGTAAAATTTTTGAAAATTTTTTTATAAAAATAGTAAAATTTTTGAAAAATTTCCTATAGAAGTAGTTCACTTTTTGAAAAATTTCCTATAACAATAGTTCACTTTTGAAAGATTTCCTATAAAAATATTTAAATTTTTGAAAAATTTCCTTCCTATAAAAATAGTTCAATTTTTGAAAAATTTCCTATAAAAATAGTTCAATTTTTGAAAAATTTCCTATAAAAATAGTTTAATTTTTGAAAAATTTCCTATAAAAATAGTTCAATTTTTGCAAAATTTTCCTGTAAAAATGTTAAATTTTTGAAAAATTTGCAATAAAACTGATAAACGGTTTAATGGTCTTAAGACAATTTGTTGATTTTTTCCTTATTTATTTTTGCTATAAACATTTTATATTTGAGTAAATTACGTGCTATTTTTAACGTTTAGCTTTTAAGATCTATATTTCCATTTGTTGTCCATTTGCCATTGATCATCTTTTTCACTTCGTATATATTTCATTGGGATTTTTTTTTTATAATATTTATCCCTCAATATAAAAAAGTAGTTGACATTCAATTACTTTTAAACTATAAAAAATTCATATCGAAATGACATGTTAGCCGTTTTAATATTGTTATGATAATATACCAGAAAATATGGACTTTATGTTCAGTTTCAAAAAAAAAATAATTATTCAAACTTAAAGATAGTGCAAATAAAAAAATATTTTAATTTTTCAAAAACCATAAGATTTTGAAGCTATTTACCATCGTTTAAGGTCGTTAAAGGCCTCACGTTTGTTTTTAAAAATGATAATTTAGATAAATTGCGTTTTATATCTTCAATAGATTTAAAAGTATAATGAGACTTTGTCTTCAAAAAAAAATGCAATTTTTGCATTTAAATAATTTGTCTGATAATGCAGGTAATGACACCTCCCCCAAACGGAGATGAGATTCAGATTTTTGGTCCTTCGAACCGGATACTGATTTACAGTTTTAACCGGATCAAGATGACTAATTTTTTATATTCTTTCTTTTTGATGACTTTTAGTTCAACTTTCATCCTAATTTCACAATTTTGTACACATCCCTTTTGGATGTAAATACGATTAATTAATATGTAATTACATTCCATGTAATACAAAATTTCATAAACATTTATATTATGAGACGCATGCGCGGCTGGTCGTTTTTGGTACACAATTGCTTATAGGAAACGCAAACTTAACTTGACAAATGTTGTCAGATCCAGCAGAAAGAAATTGAAGAAAATTGAGTAATAATGAAACAATAGAAAACAAAATATTACAAAATATGAAAAAAATCGCACAGATGTGGCAGGTGCGAAAATATTATGGCAAGGCATAAACGAACTATTTCGATGCCCTACTTTTGACAAAATCAAAGGTTTCTCTTTCGAATCGTATAACATAATAACCCTCCCAGGGGAAAAATTGTCTTATTCGATATCGATCGAAATGTAAGATATTTCACAAACATTTGTCTAGCATACTTTTGGGATAATCTAAATAATATATAACATATAAAGTTCACTAGATTGTAACGTATTTGTCAAAAGTTCCCTCATGGTAAACGAATTTCATTTAAACTTAATGTTTTAACAAAGAAACGGTTATCTTTTCATATCAAATTTTATTAAACTTTTTGCAAATTAAATTATTTTGAAGATCCCTAAAGTATGTTACACAATATTTGCTTAAAATAATGAGTTTTCGATCGATATCAAAAGCGGCGATATGGCCCCTGCTCTACAGGACAAACAAAATGTTTTTAAACTAAGTCAAAAATCGATCTATATATTTTATGGAATATTGCTATAGTCAAAATACCTTTACCGTCATTGAATCTACCATAACAGTTTAAAAAAATACCGTAACCGTTAACATTTTCTTAAAGATGTTGCCTTTCTTCATACTTATATGAATAAGCTAACGCCACAGATATAACAACTATCGTTTTTGATATAATACAAAATAATATTACTGATTGAATACCGTTAGCGCCAACGGTTACAGTTATAACCCAAAATAACGTTTTATCTTAAATAGAGTAACATAATTCTTGAAACTATCGTAACTGTTTTAAATAAAAACCGTAACAGTTTAATGTTATCAATGTGTTGAACTTAGGGTTATACCGGGCGCCTCAAATTGCTCGAAACCTTGTCGTTACCGTTTTAGAAATATCGTAACCGTTGTCTTATTTCAAAGCTGTTGCCTTTATTTAGTTGCAAAAAATTTGGAGTAACAATTAGTCAAAAAATATTTTAAAACTAAGTAAAACATCGATCATTTTTGCTATGAAATATTGTTATAGTCAAAATGCCTTTACCGTCATCGTAACTACCAAAACAGTTAAAAAGAATACCGTAACCATTAACATTTTCTTAAAGATGTTAACTTTCTTCATACTTATATGAATAAGCTAACGCCACAGATATAACAACTATCGTTTTTGATATAATACAAAATAATATTACTGATTAAATACCGTTAGCGCCAACGGTTACCGTTATAACCCAAAATAACGTTTTATCTTAAATAGAGTAACATAATTCTTGAAACTATCGTAACTGTTTTAAATAAAAACCATAACAGTTTAATGTTACCAGTGTGTTGAACTTAGGGTTATACCAGGTGCCTCAAATTGCTCGAAACCGTGTCGTTACCGTTTTAGAAATATCGTAACCGTTGTCTTATTTGAAAGCTGTTGCCTTTATTTAGTTGCTAAAATTGGAAGTAATAATTAGTCAAAGTGTAGTAACCGGTATTTTAAAAACCGTATCGCAAACGTTTTGAAAATTCCGTAACCGTTAACATCATTTTGAAGCAGTTGCACAAAACGTGGCTCATCCATCTCTTTTGTATTATTCCTTTGTAACCCAACTAGAAAAAAGCCTTTCATATTGAAATGCTGCAGGTATTTACTTCATGCTGCAATTAGGGTTATACCGGTCTTGAATTGTTTGAAACCGTCTCGTAACCGTTTAAGAAATATCGTTACAGTTGGTCTTTTTCAAAGCTGTTGCCCTTATTTATTCGCAAAAGTTAGCAAGAGATATATAGTCAAAGTGTAGTTACCGGTATTTTCAAAACCGTATCGCAACCGTTTCGAAAATTCGCTAACCGTTAACATAATTTTAAAGCTATTGCACAAAACTTGGCTCATAAATCTCATTAGCATTATTCCTTTGTAGCCGAGCTAGAAAAAAACTTTTCATATTGAGATGCTACCTCGATTTGCTTGAAACCGTGGCGTAACCGTTTTAGAAATATAGTAACCGTTGGCTTATTTAAAAGTTGTTGCCTTTATTTATTTGCAAAATATAGCAAGAAATAATTAGTCAAAGCGTAGTTACCGGTATTTTCAAAACCGTATCGCAAACGTTTCGAAAATTCCGTAACCGTTAACATCATTTTGAAGCTGTTGCACAAAACGTGGCTCATCCATCTCTTTTGTATTATTCCTAGAAAAACACTTTTCATATAGAAATGTGGCATGGGTTAGTTACATCCGGCTTGAATTTCTCGAAACCCTGTCGTAACCGTTTTAGAAATATCGTAACCGTTGTCTTGTTTTAAAGATGTTCCCTTAATTAAGTTGGGAAAAATAGCAAGAAATAATTAGTCAGAGCATAGCACCCGGTATTTTCAAAACCTTATCGCAAACGTTTCGAAAATTTCGCAACCGTTAACGTTATCTTGCTGACAAATAATACAAAATAAAAGTTATTGTCGTACAAGCAATTACATTATTTCGGATGAAAATCATAAATGTCTAAAACTCTACACATGCAACAATAAAAATTTGTGGAAAACAAAATTTACCAACTAAAAACACACACACAAATATACTTATTTTCATCTTTGCACAATGGGGGTGAGATAGACTAAAGTTATAATCTAATTTTAATTTTTAACATGTTATTTTTTTAATACACTTCCCAGATAAAACTTTCTCAAAGTTATCTACTACAAATTTTTCTGTACTGGAGCCAAAGAGCCGCACTCGATCCACTAGTATAGATCCACTAAGAAGGAATTTTATAGATCCACTAAGAGGGAATTTATGGAAATTCGGCCGCTAAGGGGGTAAACAATTAGTAATGCTCTATCTCCGGAAGTAAACACCATAGGACCAAAATTGCATTGGAATCAGCTACAAAAGTAAGCAGAGACATGTTTGGTACTTTTTGGCACATGTGCCAAATAGGGGGTAAAAATAAAATGTTGGTTCTTTTTTTAACCCATATGTATCTTTTGAACCAATTAACATAGTAACAAAATTTAAAACAGAAAAATGTTAGACACGTATTTGGTACTTTTTTGGTGTAGGGGCCAAAAAGAGGTAAAAACGTAGAAAAAATGTATGGTATGTCCATTTTCTTTATGTTTGTGTATCACTTGAACCTATAAAGCTAGAAATAAAATTTATGGGAAAGTCGATTGGTTGGAAAAGGGAGATATTAGTAACATCATATCTCCGAAAACAACATCGATAGAAACAAAGTTGAAATTGGATTTAGATCGGCTAGAAAAATAAGGGGACACGTATTTGGTACTTTTTTGGAAATGGCACTAATATGGTGTGAAAAAGGGTAAAAACTATATTTTGGTACTTTTTTTAACCCATACGTATCTTTTGAAATAATAAATATAGAGACACTATTTACATCACAATTGATAAGCACTAGAACACATGCTTGGTACTTTTACGATAAAAGAGGTACAAAAGGGTAAAAACGGGAAAATATTTAAGGGTGGATTTTTTGTTTTTTAACTATAAATATCATTGAACCAATAAAGCTAGAAATAAAATTTATAGGAAAGACGATTTCGAATTCGGCTGTTTTTACCCTGTTTTTACCGCCTAGGCTGTAAAACAGGGTAGAAAAGGGAGATATTAGTAGCATCATATCTCCGAAAACAACGCCGATAGAAACAAAGTTGAAATTGAATTTGAATTGGCTAGAAAAATAAGGGGACACGCATTTGGTACTTTTTTGTAAATGGTACTAATATGGGGTGAAAAAGGGTAAAAACTATATTTTGGTACTTTTTTTTACCCATACCTATCTTGTGAAATAATAAACATAGAGACTCAATTTACATCACAATTGATAAGCACTAGAAAACATTAAACACATGCTTGGTACTTTTACGATAAATGAGGAACAAAAGGGTAAAAACGGGAAAATATTTAAGGGTGGTTTTTTTATCTATGAATATCATTAAAGCTAATGAAGCCAGAAGTATAATTTACAGACGGATCGATTCACACAATCGCTGTCTTTCTGATTCCAATTTTCCTACAATAACTTTCGGCTTTTGTCGGATCAGACCTCAGAGCCGCTGCTTTTAATCGAACTTCATATCTAATCCGCGCCTCGAGCGTAAAGTAAAGAGGATCGCCACTTAGAATTATTTTATTTAAGTTCGCCGATATTCAACTTTTTCTATGGTGGAGCTTATGAAAAATATAGTGCCACCTACAATAAGTTTGGCTATCCCGAAATCGGCTCTAACAACAAAATTTTGATATTGGGTAACTTTTTTTGTTATATAGATCGATTATAAAGGGACTTTTAGAAGTTTTACCGCTAAGGGGGTATATACGGAGAAAAAGGGGAAAAAATCGAAAACTTTATAGCTCCTTAAGTAATAGGTATAGAAACAGGTGGCCAGGTGTTTGGTACTTTTTTGAAACTATGTCCGATAGGAGGTAAAAAAAGGGTGAAAATAGTTTTTTTGGTACTTTTTAAACCCACTCTTATTTTTTTAATCAAAGAATGTAGAAAGGAACTTTGAACTGCAGTCAATAGATGTAAAAGAAATATTGAACACGTATTTGGTACTTTTTGGATTTTGAAGCCAAAATGGGTAAAAAAGGGATAAAATGATAATTTAACATCTCTAAAAGTAATATGAATAGGAAGATTATGTTAACTGCGTTTTAATAAAATGTACCAAATTCAATTCGTACCAAAGAAGTGCTAAATATGCATATGGAAGTATTTGAAATAAGGGGGTAAAAAGGGGGAAAAATAGTAATGTTATAACTTTTAAACAAATGAATGTTTGTCTGTGTCTTTATAGAATTGTAAACTATGAATTGTAAACTATATAAGCCGGCAAAGATTTTTAAATTCGTAAGACTAATTTCCGAAGGGTGGCGCCACAGAAAATTCTTCTTCTTCTGTTATCCTTGACTCCCAGTGGAGCATTGGGCCACTGAAAATTACTAAAACTTAATTAAATCGTAAACTTTGTATTTGATCATGCCATGATCTTTAGCAAAGTAGTATCGCATGAGCCGGCGAAGGTTTCTTGGTTGGTGTGACAATTTCCTACAGATGGCGCTACCGAAAATCACTCAAAGTAAGTTAAATCGTAAACTGTGTATTTGATCATGCTATGATCTTTAGCAAAGTTGAAGCACATAAGCCGGCCAAGGTTTCTTAGTTGCTGTGACAAATTCCGACAGGTGGCGCTACTGAAAATCACTCAAAGTGAGTTAAATCGTAAACTGTGTATTTGATCATGCTATGATCTTTAGCAAAGTTGTAGCATATGAGCCAAAGAAGGTTTCATAGTTGGTATGAATAAATTTCGACAGGTGGCGCCACTGAAAATCACTCAAAAAGAGTTAAATCGTAAACTGTGTTTTTGATCATGCTATGATCTTTAGCAAAGTTGTAGCACACGAGCCAACGAAGGTTTCACAGTTGGTATGAATAAATTTCGACAGGTGGCTCTACTGAATATCACTCAAAGTGAGTTAAATCGTAAATTGTGTATTTGATCATGCCATGATCTTTCGCAAAGTTGTATCGCATGAGCCAAAGAAGGTTTCATAGTTGGTATGAATAAATTTCGACAGGTGGCGCTACTGAAAATCACTCAAAGTAAGTTAAATCGTAAACTTTGTATTTGATCATGCTATGATCTTTAGCAAAGTTGTAGCGCATGAGCCGGCGAAGGTTTCTTGGTTGGTGTGACAATTTCCTACAGATGGCGCTAGTGAAAATCACTCAAAGTGAGTTAAATCGTAAATTGTGTATTTGATCATGCCATGATCTTTAGCAAAGTTGTAGAATATGAGCCAACGAAGGTTTTATAGTTGGTATGAATAAATTTCGACAGGTGGCGCCACTGAAATTTATTAAACTCAATTAAATCGTAAGCTTATCATTTAATCATGCTATGATCTTTAGCAAAGTTGTTGCGGATAAGCCGGCGAAGGTTTGTTAATTGGTATGACCAAATTCCGACAGGTGGCGCCACTGAAATGTACTCAAAGTAAATTAAATCGTAAACTGTGCATTTGATCATGTAATGATCATTAACAATGAATACATCTTAAGACATTTTTCATGCCATCAACCCCATTGTGCAAAAAACCCGCCAGTGTCTCACATACAATGTTTATTAAACATATGTAAGATATCACGTAAATTATAATGTAAGATTTTGTTTTAATTACTTCACTTTAGTAACTTTTAAGTAATTTAATGGTCTCTAATTGTGGTTGGTACAATTGTTTCAAATTTTATGCGTTTTATTTTCATTAATGCAAAAAAAAAATTTTACCAACTTCAAACTAATTAAAGTCATGAGAGTTTTATAAGCTTTTAGGAAATATTGATGAAATAAACCACTTTTAAAGGTAGGAAAATACAAAGACCTTGAACTATATAGATTTTTATGAGTATGTAGATATTAAATATTTGTTTGCAATCAGTCATGGGTATAAAATGTCTTTAAAGTCTTTCTAGTTTTTTTTCAACAATTTGTTAAATAAATGCTTTAGTTTATTTGTTTTGTTAAATTTATTAATTTAAACAAAAACCTTAAGGGTGTTAATGAATATTTTGGAAATTTTGAGCTCAAAGAAAATGTTTAGAGTCTTCAAAACTTACAATTTTTAAAAGCCGTTAAAAGTAATTCAAAGTAATTTCCGTTACTTATATTTATAAAATCATTAGATCTAATTTCCGGCTTTATTTCTTAGTAAGATTAACCCTTTAAAGCTGTTTTTTAAACTTTTATTTGTATTTATTGAAACAAATAAATTGCCTTTGAATTGAAATGAAAAATCGAGCCCAGCATCGAAGAAACTTATAATTATGATTGTTTGAGCTTTAGTTTTATTACTGACCCTCTCAACCCATATGAGGGTTAATAAAATTTTATCATTTTTATATCCTTCACAACCTTAGGTGGAAAGGGTATTATAAGTTTGTGCTGATGTATGTAACGCATAGAAATATTTGTCTTAGACCCACCTTTTAAAATACCAATAGACTTACAATCACTTTCTGAGTCGATTTAGCGATGTCCGTCCGTCCGTCCGTGCGTCCGTCTGGCTGGCAGGCTGGACCCCCATGTAAACCTTGTAATCAAACTACAGGTCGCAATTCTAAAGATAATTTGATGAAATTTGGCACAGATCATTTTTTTGATAATGGGATCACGGCTATTGAAATTCGTCAAAATCGATCCAGTATTTATGGTACCTCCCATAGGTTCCATTTCCCGGAATAGCTATAATGGCCACAACTTTCAATATTTTTCAACAAAATTTAAGCTAAACACTGCTTATGTAAATTTAAATCACTGTACCAAATTTCGTTGAAATCGGTCCACATTTGACCATAGCACCCATACAAACTCTTCTGTAAAAACGCCCTAAATGAGACAAAAATGCACCAAAACGCCCGTAAATCTGAAGATAATGGGAATTTTGAGTATATTTTTTGCATACATAATTCCTGTAAAAACTGTAATCAATTTGCCAAATTTCGGTCCACATTTGACCCTAGCTCTCATATAAGTCGAAATGATGGAAACAGCTTAAATATATAAGTTTAGAGAAAATGTTTGTGTGAAGACAAAATTTAGCAAATATTTGTCTTTATACAGGACCTTTGACCTTAGTCTTGACCTTAGTCTTGAAGGGTATCGTATGGTCGGGCTTGACCGACTATAGCACTTTCTTACTTGTCATAAGAAACTTATTATTTAATGGCTACTGTTTTTTTTATTTATTATCAAATCTTTTATCTTAATTTTTAAATTTAACAATAATTACAATTAAGTACTTTTTTGAAAAGTTCATTTCACACTCAATCTTTTTGTTATTGTTTTGATAAAAAAATGTTATTTTAAAAAAATTTTGAAATCTATTTTTATAAATCTTCTATTTTTCTTAATAAACCAAAACATTAGTTTTGAAGTCATACATCAAATTTATGTGAAATTCGTGTCTTGGCTTAACTTAATTCATGGGTTCGCCGATTTTCTAATTTCAAAAATTAATTTGTAACTTAGTTTTTATTGTAAAGACTAAAAAAAACTTGAAAATTGCTGCCCGTGATTAAACACACGCAAAACATTTTATTTCGGAAGTTTAAATTTACGAAAGTAAATTCCAAAAAAAATAAATTAATAAATTACTTTTTTTTAGTTAAATTAATTTTAAGACGAGGTGCGTCATAAAATTTTTATCAAAAATTTTTCTAAGGAAAAATATTTTTAACAAAAAACTTTTCTAAAGAAAAATATTTTTAACAAAAATTTTTCTAAAGGAAAATAATTTTAACAAAAATTGTTCTATAGCAAAATAATTTTAACAAAAATTTTTCTAAAGAAAAATATTTTTAACAAAAATTTTTCTAAAGAAAAATATTTTTAACAAAAATTTTTCTAAAGAAAAATATTTTTAACAAAAATTTTTCTATAGAAAAATACTTTTAACAAAAATTTTTCTATAGAAAAATATTTTTAACAAAAATTTTTCTTTAGAAAAATATTTTTAACAAAAATTTTTCTATAGAAAAATATTTTTAACAAAAATTTTTCTATAGAAAAATATTTTTAACAAAAATTTTTCTATAGAAAAATATTTTTAACAAAAATTTTTCTATAGAAAAATATTTTTAACAAAAATTTTTCTATAGAAAAATATTTTTAACAAAAATTTTTCTAAAGGTTTCCCCACCAACATTTTTTGGTTTTATCAAAAAACTATTTATTACAATAATAAATAATTGTTTTCTATAGAAAAATATTTTTAACAAAAATTTTTCTATAGAAAAATATTTTTAACAAAAATTTTTCTATAGAAAAATATTTTTAACAAAAATTTTTCTATAGAAAAATATTTTTAACAAAAATTTTTCTATAGAAAAATATTTTTAACAAAAATTTTTCTATAGAAAAATATTTTTAACAAAAATTTTTCTATAGAAAAATATTTTTAACAAAAATTTTTCTATAGAAAAATATTTTTAACAAAAATTTTTCTATAGAAAAATATTTTTAACAAAAATTTTTCTATAGAAAAATATTTTTAACAAAAATTTTTCTATAGAAAAATATTTTTAACAAAAATTTTTCTATAGAAAAATATTTTTAACAAACATTTTTCTATAGAAAAATATTTTTAACAAAAATTTTTCAATAGAAAAATATTTTTAACAAAAACTTTTCTATAGAAAAATATTTTTAACAAAAATCTTTCTATAGAAAAATAATTTTAACAAAAATTTTTCTATAAATTAATATTTTTAACAAAAATTTTTCTATAGAAAAATATTTTTAACAAAAATTTTTCTATGGAAAAATATTTTTAACAAAAATTTTTCTAAAGGTTTCCCCACCAACATTTTTTGGTTTTATCAAAAAACTATTTATTACAATAATAAATAATTGTTTTCTATAGAAAAATATTTTTAACAAAAATTTTTCTATAGAAAAATATTTTTAACAAAAATTTTTCTATAGAAAAATATTTTTAACAAAAATTTTTCTATAGAAAAATATTTTTAACAAAAATTTTTCTATAGAAAAATATTTTTAACAAAAATTTTTCTATAGAAAATATTTTTAACAAAAATTTTTCTATAGAAAAATATTTTTAACAAAAATTTTTCTATAGAAAAATATTTTTAACAAAAATTTTTCTATAGAAAAATATTTTTAACAAAAATTTTTCTATAGAAAAATATTTTTAACAAAAATTTTTCTATAGAAAAATATTTTTAACAAAAATTTTTCTATAGAAAAATATTTTTAACAAAAATTTTTCTATAGAAAAATATTTTTAACAAAAATTTTTCTATAGAAAAATATTTTTAACAAACATTTTTCTATAGAAAAATATTTTTAACAAAAATTTTTCTATAGAAAAATATTTTTAACAAAAACTTTTCTATAGAAAAATATTTTTAACAAAAATCTTTCTATAGAAAAATAATTTTAACAAAAATTTTTCTATAAATTAATATTTTTAACAAAAATTTTTCTATAGAAAAATATTTTTAACAAAAATTTTTCTATGGAAAAATATTTTTAACAAAAATTTTTCTATAGAAAAATATTTTTAACAAATATTTTTCTATAGAAAAATATTTTTAACAAAAATTTTTCTATAGAAAAATATTTTTAACAAAAATTTTTCTATAGAAAAATATTTTTAACAAAAATGTTTCTATAGAAAAATATTTTTAACAAAAATTTTTCTATAGAAAAATATTTTTAACAAAAATTTTTCTATAGAAAAATATTTTTAACAAAAATTTTTCTAAAGGAAAATAATTTTAACAAAAATTGTTCTATAGCAAAATAATTTTAACAAAAATTTTTCTATAGAAAAATATTTTTAACAAAAATGTTTCTATAGAAAAATATTTTTAACAAAAATGTTTCTATAGAAAAATATTTTTAACAAAAATTTTTCTATAGAAAAATATTTTTAACAAAAATTTTTCTATAGAAAAATATTTTTATCAAAAATTTTTCTATAGAAAAATATTTTTAACAAAAATTTTTCTATAGAAAAATTTTTTTAACAAAAATTTTTCTATAGAAAAATATTTTTAACAAAAATTTTTCTTTAGAAAAATATTTTTAACAAAAATTTTTCTATAGAAAAATATTTTTAACAAATATTTTTCTATAGAAAACTAATTTTAACAAAAATTTTTCTACAGAAAAATATTTTTAACAAAAATTTTTCTACAGAAAAATATTTTTAACAAAAATTTTTCTATAGAAAAATATTTTTAACAAAAATTTTTCTATAGAAAAATATTTTTAACAAAAAAATTTTTAACAAAAATTTTTCTATAGAAAAATATTTTTAAGAAAAATTTTTCTATAGAAAAATATTTTTAACAAAAATTTTTCTATAGACAAATATTTTTAACAAAAATTTTTCTATAGAAAAATATTTTTAACAAAAATTTTTCTATAGAAAAATATTTTTAACAAAAATTTTTCTATAGAAAAATATTTTTAACAAAAATTTTTCTATAGAAAAATATTTTTAACAAAAATTTTTCTAAAGAAAAATATTTTTAACAAAAATTTTTCTATAGAAAAATATTTTTAACAAAAATTTTTCTATAGAAAAATATTTTTAACAAAAATTTTTCTATTGAAAAATATTTTTAACAAAAATTTTTCTATAGAAAAATATTTTTAACAAAAATTTTTCTATAGAAAAATGTTTTTAACAAAAATTTTTCTATAGAAAAATATTTTTAACAAAAATTTTTCTAAAGAAAAATATTTTTAACAAAAATTTTTCTATAGAAAAATATTTTTAACAAAAATTTTTCTATAGAAAAATATTTTTAACAAAAATTTTTCTATAGAAAAATATTTTTAACAAAAATTTTTCTATAGAAAAATAATTTTAACAAAAATTTTTCTATAGAAAAATAATTTTAACAAAAATTTTTCTATAGAAAATTAATTTTAACAAAAATTTTTCTATAGAAAAAAAATTTTTAACAAAAATATTTTTAACAAAAATTTTTCTATAGAAAAATAATTTTAACAAAAATTTTTCTATAGAAAAATAATTTTAAGAAAAATTTTTTTATAGAAAAATATTTTTAACAAAAATTATTCTATAGAAAAATATTTTTAACAAAAATTTTTCTAAAGAAAAATATTTTTAACAAAAATTTTTCTAAAGAAAAATATTTTTAACAAAAATTTTTCTATAGAAAAATATTTTTAACAAAAATTTTTCTATAGAAAAATATTTTTAACAAAAATTTTTCTATAGAAAAATATTTTTAACAAAAATTTTTCTATAGAAAAATATTTTTAACAAAAATATTTTTAACAAAAATCTTTCTATAGAAAAATATTTTTAACAAAAATTTTTCTATAGAAAAACATTTTTAACAAAAATTTTTCTATAGAAAAATATTTTTATCAAAAATAATTCTATAGAAAAATATTTCTGTAGAAAAGTATTTTTATCAAAAGATTTATTCTATAGAAATTTTTTGTTAAAAATATTTTTTTATAGAAAAAGTTTTGTTAAAAATATTTTTCTATACAAAAATTTTTGCTAAAAATATTTTTCTATAGAAAAGTTTTTGTTAAAAATATTTTTCTATAGAAAATTTTTTGTTAAAAATATTTTTCTATAGAAAAATTTTTGTTAAAAATATTTTTCTATAGAAAAATTTTTGTTAAAAATATTTTTCTATAGAAAAATTTTTGTTAAAAATATTTTTCTATAGAAAAATTTTTGTTAAAAATATTTTTCAATAGAAAAATTTTCGATAAAAATCCTTCTATGTGAATTTCCTATTTGTATTTATTCTGATACACATGGATAACCTTATGTTTAAAAAAGTAAGAAAGTTTTATAGTCGGTCAAGCCCGACCATACGAATATCCTTTACCACTAAGGTCAAAGGTCTTCTTTTTCCTGTATAAGGACAAATATTTGCTAAATTTTGCCTTCACACAAACATTTTCTCAAAACTTATGTATTTAAGCTGTTTTCGTCATATGGACTTAAATGAGAGCTAGGGTCATATGTGGACCGATTATCGAAATTTGGCAAATTGATTACAGTTTTTACAAAAATTATGCGTGCAAAAAATAAGCTCATTATTCTTATTATCTTCAGATTTACGAGAGTTTTAGTGATTTTTGTCTCATTTAGGGCGTTTTGATAGAAGAGTTTGTATGGGTGCTATGGTCAAATGTGGACCGATTTCAACGAAATTTAGTACAATGATTTTGATTTAAGAAGTATTTATACCCTTCACCACAATAGGTGGAAAGGGTATTATAAGTTTGTGCTGATGTATGTAACTCTTAGAAATATTTGTCTTAGACCCACCTTTTATTATACCAATAGGCTTAGAATCACTTTTAAAGTCGATTTAGCGATGTCCGTCCGTCCGTCCGTCTGGCTTGCAGGCTGGACCCCCATGTAAACCTTGTAATCAAACTACAGGTCGCAATTCTAAAGATAATTTAATGAAATTTGGCACAGATCATTTTTTTGATAATGAGACCATGGCCATTGAAATTCGTCAAAATCGGTACATTATTTATGGTACCTCCCATAGGTCCCACTTCCCGGAATTGATATATTGGCCACAAATATCAATATTTTTTAATAAAATTATGAAGTCATCTTAATATAAAACCATTTACAGCCTTAATTTCTTCTTTGAACCTAATTATTTTGTTAAATAATTCAGATTAATTTTTCTATTGTTAAATTTGCTTTTATTAAACTTTAAGTAGCCTATTTTCTTATACAATATATTTTTTTATAATTTTTTAACAAAAAATTAATTATTACATATTTTTTTCAAAATTTCTTTACAGGTAAGTGTTTTTCCTTATTGTGCTATGAAAACGTTAACAATTTTGTGAACAAAGGCGATGAGTAGTGATCACAAAAAATTTGATATTCAGTGGGACGACGCGTGAGGCTTAAGAGTCTTAATGGAAAAAAGTAGATAAGAAAAAATGTGCAAGTAAGTGACCTAAAAAATTTAATAAAAACGTATGTGATATTCGAAATATTTGAGGTAAACAATTACTGAAAATAAATTCAAACAGACACGATATTATCAAAGAAAGACATATAAAAAATTCACATGTCTTAAAAGTCAAACAAAAATTTTCAATGAAATTGGGAACCGAAGTGAAGATATAAATTCAAAAATCTTATCATATGAATATCTTGAGTGAAAACGACTTTAAATTTCGAATCAAATTTCAAATCAAATTTTGCAAAAAATACACTTTTTAGTCTTTTTCATAGATTTTTCTTAAAAGCAAATTTTTTCCAAAATTTTATTTGAAATTTGACTTTAAATTTCTGAAAAACTGTACAAGCTACATAAATGATTTGTACTAGTAATAAAGTGCATTTTATTGTTTATTTATAACCATTTAAAAAATTAAACCCAATTGTCCTTTTTTTGCAATTAAAATTTTGTTATATAGAAATTTGACATTTTTGACAAAATTCGATTTGCTGAATTCGTTTATATATTTACGCTACTTTTTATTTTTTAAAACTAAAGGTAATATATGGGACTATAGAACTGCATTTCAGAAAGTTACAAAATCGTCTGGACTTTTTTATTATATGTTACTAAACACAAAAATTTTCTTAAAAATTAGACAAATTTCGTTGAATGCTGTACGTAGGGTGAATGTTGTATTGAAATTTGGTTTAAAATCATTCCAGAACCCTATTCTTTAAGAATATACAATAAAACATTAACTTTTAATCAAAAACTTTTTAGTAAAAAGTAAAAAAAATGTTAACATTTTTTTGACAAAAATTACACTTCTTTCGTTTAGCGAAAAATATTCGACTTTGGAAATTTCTATCAAAAATTTGTTCTTATTTTTCTTAAGAAAAATATTTAAAAAAAAATTTTCTATAGAAAAATAATTTTATCAAAAATTTTTCTTTAGAAAAATATTTTTGTCAAAAAATTTTCTCTAGAAAAATATTTTTATGAAAAATTTTTCTTTAGAAAAATATTTTTATCAAAAATTTTTCTTTAGAAAATATTGTTATCAAACATTTTTCTAAAGAAAAATATTTGATTTCGAAAACTTTTCCAAAGTAAAATATTTTTAATAAACATTTTTCTATGGAAAAATATTTTTATCAAAAATTTTTCTATAGAAATATTTTCAACAAAAATTTTTCTATAGAAAAATATTTTCAACAAAAATTTTTTTATAGAAAACAATTTTTATCAAAAGTTTTTCTATAAAAAAATATTTTTATCAAAAATTTTTCTATAGAAAAATATTTTTTTAAAAATTTTTCTAAAGAAAAATATTTTTATCATAAATTTTTCTATGGAAAAATATTTTTATCAAAAATTTTTCTATAGAAATATTTTCAACAAAAATTTTTCTATAGAAAAATATTTTTATCAAAAAATTTTCTATAGAAAAATTGTTTTTATCAAAAATTTTTCTATAGAAAAATATTTTTATAAAAAATTTTTCTATAGAAAAATATTTTTGTCAAAAATTTTTCTATAGAAAAATATTTTTATCAAAAATTTTTCTATAGAAAAATATTTTTATGAAAAATTTTTCTATAGAAATATTTTCAACAAAAATTTTTCTATAGAAAATATTTTTATCAAAAATTTTTCTATAAGAAAATATTTTTATCAAAAATTTTCTATAGAAAAATTGTTTTTATCAAAAATTTTTCTAAAGAAAAATATTTTTATCAAATATTTTTCTATAAAAAATATTTTTATCAAAAATTTTTCTATAGAAAAATATTTTTTATCGAAAATTTTTCCAAAGAAAAATATTTTTATCAAAAATTTTTCTAAAGAAAAATTGTTTTTATCAAAAATTTTTCTATAGAAAAATTGTTTTTATCAAAATTTTTTCTATAGAAAAGTTGTTTTTATCAAAAAATTTTCTATAGAAAAATTGTTTTTATTAAAAAATTTTCTATAGAAAAATTGTTTTTATCAAAAATTTTTCTATAGAAAAATATTTTTATCAAAAATTTTTTATAGAAAAATATTTTTATCAAAAATTTTTCTATAGAAAAATATTTTTATCAAAAATTTTTCTATAGAAAAATATTTTTATCAAAAATTTTTCTATAAAAAAATATTTTTATTAAAAACTTTTCTATAGAAAAATATTTTTATCAAACATTTTTCTAAAGAAAAATATTTTTTATCGAAAATTTTTCCAAAGAAAAATATTTTTATCAAACATTTTTCTATGGAAAAATATTTTTATCAAAAATTTTTCTATAGAAATATTTTCAACAAAAATGTTTCTATAGAAAACAATTTTTAGCGAAAATTTTTCTATAGAAAAATATTTTTATCAAAAATTGTTCAATAGAAAAATTGTTTTTATCAAAAATTTTTCTATAGAAAAATTGTTTTTATCAAAAATTTTTCTATAAGAAAATATATTTATCAAAAATTTTTCTATAGAAAAATATTTTTATTAAAAATGTATCTATAGAAAAATATTTTTATCGAAAATTTTTCTATAGAAAAATATTTTTATCGAAAATTTTTCTATAGAAAAATATTTTTATAAAAAATTTTTCTATAGAAAAATATTTTTATTTTTATCAAAAATTTTTCAATAGAAAAATATTTTTTTTCGAAAATTTTTTCAAAGAAAAATATTTTTATCAAAAATTTTTCTAAAGAAAAATATTTTTATCAAACATTTTTCTATAGAAATATTTTCAACAAAAATTTTTCTATAGAAAACAATTTTTTTCATAAATTTTTCTATAGAAAAATATTTTTATCAAAAATTTTTCTATAGAAATATTTTCAACAAAAATTTTTCTATAGAAAACAATTTTTATCATAAATTTTTCTATAGAAAAATATTTTTATCAAAAATTTTTCTATAGAAATGTTTTCAACAAAAATTTTTCTATAGAAAACAATTTTTATCATAAATTTTTCTATAGAAAAATATTTTTATCAAAAATTTTTCTATAGAAATGTTTTCAACAAAAATTTTTCTATAGAAAACAATTTTTATCATAAATTTTTCTATAGAAAAATATTTTTATCAAAAATTTTTCTAAACTATTCCAGTTATTTAAAAACAGCTTTTAGCATTTTGTTTCCTAAACTATTGGCTATATGTCAGTATTTAAAAAAAAATATGGATTTAATATTGAATGCATAATGGGTCAAAAACTAAAAAAAGTCGAGGAGAAAAATATTTTTTTTATTTTTGAAATGAAAAAACTTAAAACTTTTAAGGTTTATTATAGTAAAGTAAGCATATTTTCCTTCGTTTTTCCAAGTTCATTTTAAAATCTAAAAAATCGATTAAATTGGACAATAATTGAAAGAGTTACACGGGCCAAAAGCTTCTAAGGTGGTCTACTTTGACGCTTAATGATTCACTCTGTGTAAACACAGGGTAACCATAAATCCAAAATTTATAAAGCCTGGGTCCTCCTTAATAATTTTCTGATACATACTGATTCAATCAGACTTACAATTTAGAATATACATATTACCACTTTTTTTTTGGTATCAAGCTACTTTGCCCCGCCTTTTTACTTCTTAGGTGGTCTACTTTGACGCCCAATGATTCACCCTGTGTAAATACAGAGTAACCATAAATCCAAAATTTATAAAGCCTGGGTCCTCCTTAATAATTTTCTGATACATACTAATTCAATCAGACTTACAGTTAAGAAGATACAGATTAATTACCTCTTTTTTTTTGGTTTCAAGCCACTGTGCCCCCTAAAGACTCTATAAAATAAAGATGTTGCATTTTCATACATTGATTTGTCGTATGGTCGTTTTGAAAAGTACCATAAAAAAGAGAGTATAACGCCTTAACTCTAATTCGGAAACAATGAATGGAAACGATTATCCATTAAGAGAAAGCTAAGGCACACAAGCGTGCTCATGAAATGTATGTTTGTACATTTATGTGCTTTTCATTGTTCTCTATACACTTTAATTTCACATTTGACAAAAAAGGTATATATATGACATTGTCTTTGCTAAAAGCCTATAATAACTTTATCAATCGTTTTTGAATAAGGGAATGTGCCGTATGGTCGTTTTGAAAAGTCCCATAAAACAGAGAGTATACCGCTTTTACTCTAATTCGGTAACAACGAATGAAGACGATTATCTGATGAGAAAAAGCTAAGGCACACACGCGTGTTCATGAAATGTACGTTTATTTGTGCGTTTATGCGTTTTTCATTGTTCTTTATCCATTTTAATTTAACATCTGACAAAAAAAAGGTTTATATATGACATTGTCTTTGCTAAAAGCCTATGACAACTTTATCAATCGTTTTTGAATAAGGGAATTATATTATAAATTTAAAAATTTGAGCTTTCATTTCGAAAGTCTCATATCTTCCGAAATAATTTATTTTCAAATTAAATCATTTTTGAATCAAATAAATCAACTAATGCCCAAAATTTTTTAAGTACTCGAGCAAAAAAATTTTTATTTGAAATAACTTTCTCTATGAACAAATAATACGCTAACAAATTTTTAGACATTATTATTTTGTCGGTAGTTGTCAAGTAAAATAACAACAAACTATTATTTAATTCAATTGATTATAAATTCAAATACAAATGTTATTACGTCTAAAGACATCAAAATAAGTTCGTAAATCTAGACAAATGTTGCCAACTGTGTAACTGAGTCGCTACCCCTTTAGACAAATCGTTTTCTGTAAAACGATTTTGTTTAATATTCCAAAAATACATAAAATAGCTCTGGGCATGCGCCGCCTTTAGTGTTAAAATATTTTAATTTGAAATGATTTTTAACAACTTTTTGAATTTTTCTAATTGGTATTGACAAGTATTTATCTTCATATACATCAAATAATGTGAACAATATACATGTAATCATCAAGTATTTAAATAATTATAAAACTTTGATAACCTAAAGTTCATTGTTATTATACCTATGAAGGTAGTGTTATAGATTTTTGAAGGTAGTGTTATAGATTTTTGATCTTCGGAAACTCAAATGCTTTACTAGATATAGATGGTAACCCTACCATGAAAGTGTGATAAAATTTGTTCTGTCTGTCGACAATTTTAAGAAATTAATTTCTAATATAATTAATATATATTAAATATGCTAAAATTTTAAAAAAAAAATCGTAAAATATAATATACTTTCAAGATTTAACTAAATTGTGAGTTTATATGCGTGTTAAAATATTAAAAACTCAAAATTACCAAGCGTGAGAAGAGACACCTGTTTTTTGATTATTGCAAATTAAATTTATTTACAATGGGGCCTAAAATAAATCCGGACACTTTTACTGCTCAGCTTCAAAAAGGCATCAATGAAATAAACCAAAATATTGACGTTAAACTAGAAGCACATCGAAAATTTACTGAGGAGCAAATATCGAGAGTTGTAATGGATTTTGAGGTTAAAACTGATGCCATGATCTCAAAAATTAAAGAAGAACTTAATACTGAAATAATTAAAATTAAGTCTGACGTCAATCACTGCTATGAATTTGTGAAACAGGTAGACAAAATAACATCAGGAAAACTAGCTGAATTGGAGAAATCCAATAATATAATGATGAGACGTCTAAATCGTGCCGATATAATAATAACAGGTTTGCCAGCAGCTCTTCCCAACCTAATGGAATCAGTTTTAAAGATTGGATCTGTGTACGATATTCCCTTTGTCTGTAGTGACATTAATCAGTGCCTGTATATAAAGAATTACAAAGAGGTTTTAATTAAATTTAACTCTTTGGTGATTAGGGATAAAGTAATGAGAAAATATTTTGAAAGTCGTAACCTAAAACTAAATGATCTGATTGGTGGTGAACTAACTGAAAGGGTATTCCTCAATGACCATTTAACTCCCATGGCCAACAAGCTGCTTTTTATATGTCGAAAATTAAAGAAGACTAATCAAATTGCTAAATTTAAATTTCGAAATAATGATATACCATTAGCAGAAGTAACTACAAGTGATGGAGCGGAGGTGAAGTTAAATCTTTACGAGATGTTGCAAAAATATCCAACTTTTCTATAAATGTAAAAAATACACTTGGTTTCAAAAATGTTTTTTTTCTCATACGGTTATTATTAAATGTACACTGTATTCATAATTAAATTAGTCTCTCCTATTATTTTATTCTTTAAATAATTCTGTTTATATTTTTTATCTTAGTTACTTATGTATTTACTTTTCAATTTTTGCATGCCTATATTATTATTATTTTATTGTTCTTTTAAAATTTATCTCTTTTATTTCGTTTATACATATGTGCATACATATGTTTCATTTCAAAGAGTGTATCTACACTAGGCAATTTTCATTGATGTTTAAACAAACTTGCTCTTATAACATACATCTCACTAGTGCTTACAAAAAGTAACAATTCAAAGCAACTTTAGAGTTGATAATGTGATATGTTCTTTAATGAGAATTTCTGTGCCTAGATACAGCCTTTTGGTATGTAGACAATTTTATGCAATTTGATAACAACAAATTGCCACTAGTTATTTTTTAATTTAATTTTTCTTTTTTTTTGTTGTTGTTATCAATTTCTTCTTTAACTTTATGCAAATTGTTGCCAGATTGTTAATGATATCGGATGTTTTAGCGTTTTTCTTGTTTCAATTTGTATAATTTTTATTAGTTTTATTTGCAGTGTAAAATATATTTTTCTGCTTTGTATGCTATATATTTCTTTTCTCATATTATTTTAAATTGAATTTTAATATGTATATACTATATTTTTTAAATTTTGTTTCGAATTGAATTTTAATACACATAAATATATATTAATAATGCATTCCTACTATTAAAAGTTAAAATTATCGATAGATATTGTAATTTTTCGGTTAAATTTTATTATGTATTCTTGTTTAGAGATATTATTACGGCTTCAATTTATAACTTATAAAGATGATATCCGCTAATGTAAATTTGGGACCTACTGTCAGCGATGCGCATAATCTAAACAAGTACTGTGATGATCCGTTAGCCAAATTAAAAATTGGCCATTGCAATTGCCAAAGTATTAAACCAGCTACATATTCAACGAAATTTAATGATCTAAGTAACATGATTCAAGAGTCTTTTCTTGACATTTTTGCTGTCACTGAGTCATGGCTTAAACCCCATGTTTCAAACAATTCTGTTAATATACCGGGCTATAAACTTTGTCGTAATGATCGGGTAGAAGGAAGAAGTGGTGGAGTGGCTATTTACGTGTCCCGAAAAATTAGCTTTAAACGTCTTAATATTACTTCACATTATGGCGAATGTGAAGTTCTTTTTATAGAATTAATTGCAGGTGTAAATACTATACTATTTGGTGTGGTATATTTACCAAGAGGTGACTTGAATATGTTTGAAGATACTGTAGGTGATCTTTTTGAAAGATATGACAATATTATCATTGTTGGAGATTTCAACAACAATTTGTTTAATCCCATTAATTTAAGTTGTTTTACATCTTTTTGTGATCGTTTAAATGTATCCATTGCTCATAATCACATGCCTACATATTTTGATGTTCAACACAGATCTGCATCTCTTTTGGATTTATTTCTAATACGCAATCCATCTATTATAAATAAAAGCTGTCAAGTCCATTGCCCATTCCTATCACACCACTCGTTCATATTTGCCTCTTTCAAAATTGATGATGTGCAAATATCTAATCTTACCGATGAATATAGAAAATATTACAATTACTCTTTAATCAATATGAACAATTTGGCCACTTGTTTGGATGAACATGACTTTTCGTTATTTTTTGATATCAATGATGTGGATTATCAATCATCTTTGTTAGATTCTCTAATATCTAAAATGTTTTCGCTTGTTCCAGTCTCTAGATACAAAGTCAAAAGGAAAAAATTTGATTGGCTACATTCACGGGAGGTTGTTTATGCAAAATCTCTTAGGGATATTGCATACAAAGCATACTTAAGGGATAGGAGTATTGACAACTGGAGAATTTTTTGCAGGCAAAGGAATAGAACAAAGAAAATTATGCGCAATGTTATGAAAGGGCACTATTCATGTAAGTTTGAAGGGATGGGATCTAAAGAAATGTGGAACCATTTGAGGACTGCTGGTTTGGGAGCGGATTCTTCGGCGGATGATGAACTAAATGTTGATAATGTTAATGACTTTTTTTGTGAAAATCTGTCGATGGACCCCCCAATTCACGTAAATGTTGATATTGACCCTAATCAAGTTAATTCTAACGGTTTTTATTTTGCAACAGTTTCAATGACTGACGTTTACATTGCATTTGAAAAAATCAAAACCAATGCCTGTGGAGTGGATGGTATTCCGTTCCAATTTTACAAGATAATTTTACCTCTCATTTCTCGCCACATTCTCCATCTTTTTAATTCTATTATTACCACATCAATATATCCTAAGAGGTGGAAATGTGCAAAAGTACTGCCGATTCCGAAAACCGGTAACAATTATGAATTATCTAATATTAGGCCTATAAGTATCTTGCCTGCAATCTCAAGAGTTTTTGAGCATATCATAAGGTCACAAATATACCATTTTATATTAGAGCATTCCTTGCTTGATGACAGACAAACTGGTTTTCGTAAAAACTGTAGCACTTCATCTGCTTTGCTGGGAATTACTGAGGGAATTAGAAATAAAATTGATGAAAACAATAATTGCATTCTAGTCTCCTTAGATTTATCTAAAGCGTTTGATAGTATAGGTCATGTTAGGATGATTGAAAAACTTAGTTTGGATTTCAATTTTAATCAAACGTCATGTAAATTAATGTACTCATATCTAAGTGGACGTGAACAATACGTTTCATTTAAAGGAATTCAATCGCACACAAGGCAGATTAATTCTGGTGTGGCCCAAGGTTCGGTCTTGGGACCATTGCTATTTTCAATGTATATTAATAAATTATTTCATTTGGCCAATGCTGATTCATGTGAAATCTTCGCCTTTGCTGATGACATTCAACTTCTGTTCTATGAGAAGCAATCGACGAATGGCTTGGAAACGTTAGTAAATAATACATTACGCACAGTGGAAACTTGGTTATCCTTGAACTATCTAGCTATAAATCAAACTAAAACAAAGATAATGAAGTTTGGTAGAGCCCATTTGCATGACTACTCTATTCTAATTAGAGGTGAACGTATTGAGTGTGTTAGTAAAATGAAAGTATTAGGTCTAATACTTGACGAAAGACTTTGTTACACTCCCCATATTAACAAGGTTTGCTCAAATCTGAATTTTACACTTCGTCGTTTGTACTCCTTAAACATATACATGCCGTTTCACGTAAGATATAGGGTAGCACATGCATTATTAATGTCTCAAATCTCATATTGTTTAGAAATTTATTCTTGTACTTCAGATGGTAACATTAGGAAAATTCAGCTCTTAATTAACAAAATTATACGTTTTATATTTCAACTAAGAAAAAGGGATCATGTGTCAATATATGTTACTCAATTTTTAAAATGTTCGTTTACGAATTTCTTGAATACCAAAATTCTTTTCAGTTTTTATAAGCTTATCAAAAATTCAACTCCAGATTTTTTAATTCAACGATTACACTTTCTTCATTCGTCGAGAAATACACAAATTTCTATACCAAGAATTCATACACTAGCTCTTGATAAATCGTTTTTTGTTCAAGTTGCACGTTTATGGAATATTTTACCACCCCAATTAAGATTATTTAGTTACTCTCCACATGTTTACCGCAATAAGCTCGTCGAATACTTCAATAACCATTAAAATAAAATAAATAAATTTATACAAAAGTTATTTTTTAATGCCTCGCTGACATTAACCTCAAATTTTCGTTTTATTATTAATTCCTTTTTATAATAGTTATAAATTGATGCCGTATTATAGTTTATGATACTTTATATAGTATATTAACATTAGGGTTACTATATTTAAAAAAAAATCAAATCACCATTGTAATTTTTTTTTGGCCATTGAAGGCTTTTGTAATTACAGAATAAATAAATAAATAAATAAATAAATAAATAAATATTTGAATTATCATATCTTAAAAGAAATAATTTGACCTTTTAAGTTAAAGAAGCCAGACAGACAAACATTTATATAAGTAAATACTAATTGTTGATCTGCTTATCAGAGCCATGAGATCTAATGAATTGTAAAAGCTTTTATTACCTCCTAAAAATTATTTTTCACTTACCTTATATCAATTTGAAAACATTGAAAAGACAAAATCTAGAAACTCTTTTGTGTCCCATAGGGGGATATTATTACTACTCTAAAGTATCACATCTATTTTCCCTTTTTTTGTTAGTTAAGCTACTCACCGACAGAGTCATTAGCTCAACCATGGGCACTGCTACCGTCCGCAAGGTAGCTTGTCAACGTACTCCACTATTAGGTGTCTTATAGCCTCTTCTGTGGAACCCTGCTATAAACAAATTGCTCACTAAATTAGATTCTCCGAGAGATCAAATCCATTGCAGATGATGTCGCTATAGCAGTGCCAGGGGAATTTCTTAACACCCTGTCACAGCATCTTGAGACAGTTCTTGACAAACTTTACTTTACCGCGGGATTGTTTCTAATGGCCTGGAAGTCAGTTGGAACTTGTACTTTTCTCGAGGTACTCAACTAAAAAGTGTCTTATACCGCCTCCAAATTGCTCACTGATTCTTAGATTCTCTGAGATTCAACATCATCGCATACGTAGATTATGTCTCTAGAGCAGTTTCAGGGAAATTTCTCAACACCCTGTCACAGCGCCGTGAGACAGCTCTTGGCATACTTTAACGTTGAAGTGTTTCCAATGGTCTGCGAGTCGAACCCACTAAAACAGAACTTGTACTTTTCTCGCGGATATTCACTTGAATAAGCTAGAACTTGTGCTCACTAAACATGACAAATATCTTGGGGTCATTCTATACTAAAAAATATTATGAAGCCTAAGCACGCAATTCGAATTTTGCCTATGATCCCTTTACATAGGTAGAGCTGGATGCTTGAGATATCCAGCTCTTCCTATGTAGAGGGACCATAGGCAAAATTTGGGAATTTAGCCCTAGCCTGGCTCTTCGACATGGTTTTCAAGACTAGCCGGTATGAAAGTCGAGGTTTTACATGGACACACTACCGTACAAGTCTATTCCGCGGTGCTCTCAACACCGGATGTAAATTCACCAGTGCCCGTATTTACATCTGTAGCAAATTGAAACCATACTTTTTGGACAAGGTTTCCCATTAGGTGGAGACGGAGCTTTACAAGCTTCTTCCGGCCTTTGGGTACGGCACCCAGTTGCAATGCCACTCCACATCGAACTTACGTTTTGCCCGCGATTTTGGGTATTAACCACAGCCACCATGATGCCCCCAACATTATCGCTGGGGCTCCTGACTCCCGTGGTACCAGACAAAATCTCTGGTCGGACTTCGTGGATAAGCCATTACCAGCAAATGCCCCCAAAAAATGCTAGGGCCTGGTTCCCTACACACACACATTCCCACAACACATGGTCACCAAATTCAATCCGAACACATTTTTGAGAATGAACAGACTCCCCGGAATCCGACCCAGCCCTATTCAATCCGAACACATTTTTGAGAATGAACAGACTCCCGGGATCTGACCCAGCCCCAGAAGACCAGGTATTTTCCCAAGAACACCGGGAGGGCCCAGTCGGACCCCAAGAGAGCCCATTCACCCAAAAATATTACTCTCTAGCACTCGAATAACGCATTCTTCTAACATTGAACACTATTAGTGGTGGTACTCAGTCACATCTCTTACTCTATCCTGGGTGCAAAGCACTCCACTTACATCATAGCCATCCTGAGTTCTAACTACCCCCCAACCATCTAAATTGCTAATGTCCGAGTAATACGGGCATTCAAACAACACATGCTTCCAATTCTCACACTCTGGCCCACAGACTATTCGGTATGCGATGGAAATCGATAATTTTCAAATCGCTCGATTTCAGATATATTTTTGAGATAGTTTTCCCAATTTCCACAAATCAGTCAAAAGGATTAAAGCCCAAATTTTAATTTTTTTAGAAAAATAACCAAAAATTTTCCCTCGATTTGAAAACCCTTGTTTTCGAGTTTGGTGGCCTGCACTCATCAAGGCAAACCAGCGGAATCTTTTATTAAGATATAAAGATCGTCCGATCAAATGACAACTGGTGCCTTAAGAACCACAACATCTAAGACTCTCTTTGTCATGCTTAACTGACTCCTAGTCAAACTAATAGCACAACAAATTGCTCTTAACTCGACTGTCCGAATTGACACTATCGGAACCTGGCCTCACTCATCAATTCTGAATAAAATTACTAATATCCCTGACTAAATTGACTATTCTTTGAATAATCCTTTACTGTAACTAACTCTGGAGATCTCACATCCCTTAATGACGGATGTTTGGAGGTATACGCGGACAGATCTAAGTCACGGAAGGGTGTGAGGGAAGCCCTATTAGAAAAGTAAAATTGTTTTAGTCTTCCAGATCTATGGAGTATTCTTCAAGCCAACATATCGACCATTTACAAAGCAGTCAGTTGGATAGGATACCCGCTATTTGGAAAGTAAATTTGTTTTAGGCTTCCTGATCTATGTAGTATTGTTCAGGCCATTTACATAGGATAAGATTCCGCAGAATATATGACAGAGATATTCGTTTCTGTATCAACAGTCTGGCTGCCATAAAATCCCTATCTTATGACCACACGACATCTGTTCTTAACAACGAATTCCGGGCATCACTTAACGAGATCGCGAGACATTGTAACATTTAACTTTTCTATGTACCCTGACATATCAACATACCTAGTGACTCCACTGCCAACAAACTTGTTAAATCCGGTGTTCTCTTTAGTCAGGAAAACATCGACCAATTTGCGGACTTACCGCTATCTGCCCGCAATATCTTTACGTGTCAGCCCAAAACACTTGATAAACTGTAAACACTTGTTTAATCTTCAGGCAAATATGACCCACTTATAACAACAAAAATTCAAAATGCTACCTTGCCACCGACTCCGCGGCATTGCGTTTTTGGGTTGCATTATGACTACTAACGCAGCAGTCACAACATCCAAGAGGAGAAGACAGCTACTCATCTTCCCTTCCACTGTCCCAGATCTAAGGGCTCTTAATGTGAGCGCGTTTTTTCTGCATGATATTTCTTATCTAGCGAGTATTAGTAAAATAGACTACTATAGACAAAGTGACCGTTATTTAGGTCACAAGTGACGCTGACTTATCATCGGTTGCCTGCCTTAACTAACCTAAAGTTTATAGTTGATAAGTTCGTCTAACTAAACCGATCATATGTTAATAGGTGAAAAATTAATGAGTTTTCAAGTGTCAACTTAATTCTCGTTTTCAAATTCGCTTAAGTGTTTAGTTAAATAGAAGATCTTAACTACTGATATTCAACAGTAGGTGATACGTTGTGCTGACGAAGCCCGAAGCGGGGCAGAAAATGCGACATTCGACACTGCTATGTTTTACATAGTTTTTTTCTGTATTACTTACATAAATGGCCTATATTTCCAAAGGTCAAAGATCGAGCATATTTTAGAATTCCAGGCGCTTCGAACTTGTGCGCACATTCTCCAACTTTGTAGGTCAAGCTTTGAAAGATTTACTTCTTCTTGATCTTTCCATCGAAGTTTCGGACGTCCTCTTCTAACATCAGGAGGTGCCGTTTTTATTCTAATTTTAGCTTTTTCAAAGTAATTGCTTTTCTAGGAGTGAATTACTGGACGTCCTAAGCCATATTTTTATCGTTCTTATGGAAGAACTCACGGCACATGTTAAATAACTACATTAACGAGTGTTAAGTTAGTTATCCGGGTGATAACACGAGGAGCTCAGTTGGGCTGAAGTATAACCAAGATAAGTCTGTTCTTGCCAAGTTAAGAGCAATCAGAACCATTGCTTGGTATCCAACATCCACTACATCATATATATCTTCTACTCTTTAAAGTCACTCTAGAGAATTTCGCAAAATTCTTTTCCAAATTTTAGATTTCAATAATTTTGGATTTACTTTATGAATAATCCTAAGCAGTTTAGGGTTAATTTTGTTTAACAGTTTGAAAGCTATTGCATACCGGTTGCTGTCTTAGCTAAGTCATAAACCCAAAGATTTTTATTAAGCTTTTAAAAGCTTAGAAATAGTGTTGTCAATAATACAAAACATATAAAACTATATGCGTTTTTAAAATATTAAAATTCATGATTATGGGCTATTTAACAAAATGAGATGTGACCCATAAAATTCACTAATAGGCTACTACTTTAAACTCTTCAATTGTGCGATTGTTGCCTTTTATGTTTCGAGATGTGCAAAAATGAATACGGGTTTTTTAAATATTCTTCATGAATACACAAATACACTTTCGAAGAAATTTTTCCATTTCGGTTAAGTTGCCTCTAAACCGTGCATTTTGAATGCAAAATCCACTTCATGAGATTTCCAAAAACGTTTACGTTTATGTTCTATTTATTCTATCGCGAATATAAGAAGCCATTAAGTGCTCAAAAAGACCCTCATCTGAGCCGATATGTTTGAAATCGCATTGTCATGGTGTAGAAGGATCCGTCTTTGGTCCAGTTTTTGAAAAACAGGTGAATATTTATATAAAAATGCAATGAGCTTTAATGTCTTGTGCTTATCTTGGACGACCATTACAGTCGCTGTTATTACTCTGATAATATTGGTAAGAAGTGGCAGTCCTTAGTCGGAATCCTAAGATTTCAGAGTCGTTCTGGTACGAAGAACCGACTTTAGTGGGAACGAGGACTCATACAGTAACTGCTATTTTCTTTAGGACTTATATACATAGATTTTTGATTTGTCACCTGTTACGATGCATTTTTTATAGCATTTAAGTCCAATTGACCCGAGCCTGTCTTATAAAAAATTAAATTTAATAATAATGATCCGCATGCTCCCGATTGGCATATCCATACCATAACTTCACCTCCTACGGAACTATGACCAATTAATATTCGTACTTTTTTCCATAAAAAACTTAACTTTATTTCACGTAAATATTTAACAAATATTTCTAACAAAAAATCGTTTTACAAATATATAAATTCCCCATTCTAGAACCTCTTCACAATTCATTATGACCAACTTTCTCCCAATCTTCTCGAATCATATCAGCACCCTTTTCCCCAATCATTATAACGGCGGCATTAGTATTCGCAGCCACAATATCGGGCATAATACTAGCATCCACAACTCTCAAACCCTTAATGCCATGAACACGTAAACGCCAATCGACTACAGTCGTGGGATCCGTAGCAGGACCCATTCTGGCAGTGCCCACGGGATGATATACGGTGGTGGTCATGTGCCGAATATAACAACGCCAATAGTCATCTGATTTATAGGTTAAAGAGTTACAGGCCTCCAAATCAATTTTATGCAAAGAAGTTTCCCTTTCACTAAAAGCCTTGGTTTCGGGTATTTTGGTGTAAATATTTAAGGCCCTAATATAGGTATCGACGTCACGTTCATCCGACATATAGTTGGCATGTATAAGAGGTTTATCCAGATAATTATTACTTCTAAGTTCAATGTGACCCAAGGAGAAGGGTTTCAAGTGCAGCAGATAGGTAATATAGGTATTCGATTTCTCATTAGCCTTGAGTATAGAGGCGGCCACCTTTTCATTAAAACCTGTAGCCTTGATATAGCCTTTAAGTTCGGGAGATTGCATGAGGCTAAAGAAATTGGTAGTTTGTATATCGGGATTGGGTCCCTTTAGGGAAGTGGTGTTAATGAAACCAGTTAAGGCGGTGGCTTCATGATGCAGAAGTTTGCTATAGCGGCCCATAATTAGGTTATACATAGCATCTACTAGTTCTTCTTCGGTGGGTTTGCTGGCGGTAGATTTATCGATTTGAAAAACTACCGGTAAACTGGCATGATCTTTGAGGTTTTGTCCTACCGGCAAGTCTTTGACTAGGGGTATGCCGAGTTTCTTGAGGTGTTTAGAGGGTCCAATACCTTTAAATTTATAAAACATTTAAAATTTGTTTACTTTTTTGAAAAATTATACAAGATTTATGAACTTACCAGACAACATTAATATTTGTGGTGTTCCTATGGCTCCACCCGACAAGATCACTTCTTTGCTGACTTTTACAGTATATTCCTGGCCTTGCTTTAAGACAAATGTCACCCCTGTGGCCTTATTTTCATGGTTAATATTCACCTTCTTTACATGAGCATGACGTATGACATTTAAATTTTTGCGTTCCTTTTTCAAATGTGAATTGGCGGTTGTTATACGTTTTCCCTGGTCCTGAGTACCCAAAATATCAATCTGTCCTACCCATGAACCTTCGGTAAAATCAGCTGCCGTACCATAACCCATTTCCTGCATACCCTGCTTAATGGTTTCCCGGAATTCATTATCGGATACATAGTTGTTAAGTCCCATGGGCCCACCGACTCCATGATCTCCTGGCTTGTAATTATCTCGAGTCGAGCGCAAATCCTCGGCTTTACGGAAGTAATGCAAGACATCGTCATAGCCCCATGTTGGATTGCCATGATCACGCCAGTCATCGAAATCGGCACGGGTTCCTCGGGCATAAATCATAGCATTCATTCCATTAGTTCCTCCCAACATTTTGCCACGAGGCCAGTGGCAGCTTTCACCCTCCATAGCCATGCAGGCTTTGCCATTGGGTTCTGTGTGATATTGCCAATCCCAGTCAGAGAATTGAGTTGCCATGTGCCAACCTACGAACTGAGATATAAGAGTTATTATTGACATGCTTACACTATTTTCTTACGAAGAGTTAATGACTAGGGAACTCTTCTTTTTTGATATAAAATATTATCGGAAGTGATTCCCATTCTTTGGGTATAACATAGGTTTTCCGGCCAATAACCTAGAAATCCTAAATAATACGGAAAACTCCGTATTATTTAGGATTTCAATTCTTGGGCTATAAAATTGGTTTTCTGGCTAATGACTTGGGAATCTCAAATAATATGGGAAATACCAGGGAATCCCAAATAATATGGGAATCCCAAATAATATGGGAAATTCCAAATAATATCGGGAGTGATCTCAATTGTTAGGTGACTTGAGCCATATTTTATTACTGAAAATAGTTCCATAGTTGACTTACCTGCGTTTCTATTGGTGGATCACCTCCAGCCTCGAGTAGTAAAACTTTCCAATTGGGATTTTCACTCAAACGTCCAGCCACTACAGAACCAGCACTTCCAGATCCCACTACTACGAAGTCGTATTCCTCAAGACCTGAAATAATAGAGACAAGTTCTAAAATAGTTCTAAAGTTTATAATCAAATAATAAAGCTCAAGATCGAAAACTCGGAAACTTAGTTCGGATAGTTCTATTTTAAAGCGAAACATCTGCACTTGAGAATGCTTTTAAGATTCGAAAATTGTTTAGTAGTTAGATTTCAAATCACTTATCTCTTTTTGAATTATTTAAAAAAATATTTCAAATTTGAATAACAGAAAAATTTAATTTATTTATAGGCGATAAAATCGTTTAAGCGATAAAAATTGTAAACAAATTAAAATGTAGATAAGAAAGAACTGATTACCTAGAAAGTGATAAAGTTTCTTAGATAATTTTGAAGTATCTTAAGGAGATCTTTTATAGAAGTATTTTGCTAGTTCGAAAAGAATGAAAATTGAATTCCAACTTAATAAATTTTGGAGTCCAAACACTTGTAAATAAGCCTTCAGATCTACTGCGATAAAATTATGGTATGAAAATTTGAACGATTTAAGTACGTCCATTCCGAAAAGATCCATTTCATCAGATTTTCATTAATTTGTTAAAGATCTCCTGAAAAATATTTGATCTCCCGATTTACCTTCCTTAACAATATCCTCTCCATAATCCTTTGGCCAATGCTTCTGATCGCTTAAGGCACAAAACTTCGTTATCAATGTCTGCAATAGCAAGGTCATTAAAGTATTTGCCGGTCCAGCCGATCTGGCGGCACATTCACTGCTTAAAAAATCCATTATCTATTTAACTAAATGCTCCAGATTTCAGGTAATATTTACACCTCCATTTAATTTCAATGTTTAAAGTGCGATTTGCTTTTAAGAACTAAAATTAGTTTCGCATATTTCTTGAGTTTATATAGTGCAAATACCGGGCAGAACAAAAAAATTATTATTATTCTGATATTGTTTGGATTTGAGCTGTTTTGCAAATTAATTGTAAGTTAGGGGGACCCTTGTGGGAAAATTTGATGTTTGATAATTCAAGGGATGTTTTCGGGGTCAAGCAAAAGCCTAAAAATAATCATAAATTAAGTTTAGGACTTTGAGTCAAATTCTAAATATTAGTAATTTTGACAGCTGTCAAATCTCTGGTTTCCTATTGAAGATATAACACTCTTTATTTAAAATATAGGGGTTCAAATATTAGATAAAATTATATAAAATATTACCTTTAAATAAAATCAAAGCCGAGATATGACCTTAAAATTTTATTTCCTTAATTTGAATCTTAGTCATTTCAGTTATTCAACTCCAGAAGAAGTTGTTTGTAACGCACAATTATCTTAGGCATTTAGTGAAAGAACCAACCCATATCTCGTCTGTTTAAGGCCACCAAAATAGTTCCATAAACCGGTTTTTAACTTTACACTAAAGCAAGTATTCATATACCTCTCGGTAACTTGGATCAATGTTCCATTACAGATTTTTTTTTCATTATCCGACTTTTAACCCTTCCGCTACCAGTTACAAAGCAAATGTTATTTCTTTACAAAAGTTAGGCTAACTCAACGATTTCTTCTGGTATTTTAATTAAAAACTTTGTATCCTCGGCAATATAGCCAAAATCTTTGAAAATGTTATAATGCCATAAATAAAAATATTATACTTTCGGAAATCAACGTTTAAGCCTAACCAAAAATACATGTCTCATTTTCTGAGCAAAGTAGCAGTCAGATCCCAAGGTAAGCCTTCAGAATCAAAAGTAAAAACAAAAATCCAGATACTAATTTGCTAGGCAAAAAGTGAAGTTGCTAAGATCCAAAAAATTGTCTTGGAACAGTTAAAGCTTCTGAATATTCATAAGAAGGGTCGGGATGATGATAGTTCCTCTGATTGCTAGGCAAAAGGTGAAGTTGGTAAGATCCAAAAAATTGTCTTGAGGCAGTTAAAGCTTCTGAATATTCAGGGTCAGGGATAATGATAGTCTCTCTGATCATTCGCTAGAAGGGTCACGAATAATGACAGCCTAAATTTTCACACTTTCTGAGCATGTAATTTAGATGTCATTTAAGTTGGAATCAAAATATTTTCTGAGAGCTCTTTTAAAACTGGACAAGACATACTTAACTCCATCTGATATCCTTACCATTTATAGCTTCTTCATATATTCGACCTAAAATGGAATATAAATCTCTATTTAAGCTATTCGGAGACTGCTATATAATACGTTTTTGGGTCCTTTGGCTCATATCTATCTATTACAACTGAATTTAATTTATCTGCATTAATTTGACTCTGGGGGGGAAGGGGCGGACTTTTATGGCAGCTCTAACTAAATGTGAACTAATTTCGCCCATTTTCAAGATATCGAAATTTCGCCCATTTTCAAGATATCGAAAATACTTTTGCTAAATTTTTCCCTCTAGCTATTTTCATTATCTAAGAGAAAGAGGGACAGAAACCCCCACCTTTTTGGGTATTTTTGTGTTTTCGTAAGGGGGAGGGAGCGGGCTTATATGACAGCTCTAACTAAATGTGAACTAATTTCGCCCATTTTCAAGATATCGAAATTTCGCCCATTTTCAAGATATCGAAAATACTTTTGCTAAATTTTTCGCTCTAGTTATTTTCATTATCTAAGAGAAAAAGGGACAGAAACCCCCACCTTTTTGGTATTTTTGTGTTTTCGTAAGTTTTTTGTTTGGGAGCTATGGTCAAAAGGCGAGCGATTGTGACAATGAAATTTTGGACACGGGTTGGCATTGACATGAGACTTCCTTGTGCTAAATTTAGTTATTACAGTTTATCATTTATTGGCATTTAAGTGTATTTTAGGTGGAATTCAGGCTGTTTCAGTAAGTGTTTTGTTTGGGAGATATGGTTAAATGTGAACCGATTTCAATGAAATTTTATATGCTGCCTAGTGCTTGTGTAGAACTTCTCTGTACTAAATTTTATCATTATACCTATTATAGTTTCTCATTTATTAGCAAATAAGCGGGCAAGGTTATACGGAAGATATGGTAAAATGTGAACCGTTTTAGTCCAATTTCAGTACCAAAATGTTCCAAGAAATGAAGAATATCTTTGCTAAGCTTCAGAGACCTAGCTCTTTTTGTTAAGGCTCTACCGTGCCTTTAATAGACAGATTAATGGACTGACAGACAGACAGACAGACAGACAGACAGACAGACAGACAGACATACAGACAGACAGACAGACAGACAGACAGACAGACAGACAGACAGACAGACAGACAGACAGACAGACTGACAGACAGACAGACTGACAGACTGACAGACTGACAGACTGACAGACTGACAGACTGACAGACAGACAGACAGACAGACAGACAGACAGACAGACAGACAGACAGACAGACAGACGGACAGACAGACATCGCTCAATCGTCTTAGAATTTCATAAGGATTCACAACATACATACATCCCTTTTGTCCTAGAATGACAATCTCAATATACCCCCCCATTCTTTTTGATGGTACACAGGAAAGGGCAAATGGGCCTATTGGTAACAGGATTAACCATTTGATTAACCAAAGTATCAGCTAAATAAACCTATGTTTTAGTTGTAAATCGCTTTTTTATTTGTCGGTTGTCCAGTAAATCACAATCCACAATATAACCTCTATTTCTAGTTTTATCCAATTTTTTTTATCTACTTCTCAACTCTTCATAAAAACCACTTTTATCAATAAAATTAAAAATTTTGATTTTTTCCCCAATTTCTCATTTTAGCGTTTTCCTACACCTCCTCATTTTTCCATTTCTCATTAACAAGGAACACCCTAATTTTAGCTTTAAGCGCGATCAACAATACCAAAACAAACATTTGCTTTGCTTAGCAAAAAAAGCTTTTTTCTATTAAACAACACTCACGAGCGATGCAATAAAAAGCTTTTTCTCTCTAGCACACCCTATGCGGTGCATTAGTAGGGGACACCATCAGCCAAATCATGACAAAACAATTTGTAAACAATTTTTTCTAAAAATAATTTCAAAAAACAATTTCATTATTCTTTTGTCGCTGATTTACGAGTATTATATTATTTTAGTGGTTGACTTTAAAAGTTAATTAATAAAACTTAAAGCATTTTCTGCTTGATGTAAGTCATATTAATTAGTTTAGAGACACTTTAAGATGGGGCTGGACTGTATATTTATTATATATATATGTAAATATGTCAGGAACCAGGCCTTGTTGCTAGGTATATACAAAGGGATATATATATGTAGGTAAATATATTTAAAATCCTTAGAAATTCTAAGACGTCCGAATATCTGCCTGTTGTCGGCACGATAGGGCCTGACAGAAAGGAGGTAGGTCATTGAAATTTAGCAAAAATATTCTTCATTTCTTGGATAATTTTGGTACTGAAATTGGGAGAAATCGGTTTACATTGAACCATAGCTCCCGTATAGCCTCGCATAGGCCAATAAATGATATATCTGTCATAATTTGTCATTGCTAAGAAATGACAAATTATAACAGATATGATGATCAATCAATTTGGTATATAGAGGTTTTATGTAAGCACTAGGCAGTATAAAAAATTTTATTGAAATCGGTTCACATTTAACCATAGCTCCCATGCAAAACACTTACGGAAACAGCCAAAATTCCGCCTAATATATACTTAAAGGGCAATAAATGATAAACTGTTACAGCTATGACCACTAAGTTAAGCACCAGAAAGTTTTATACCAATGCCAGCCAGTCTATGAAATTTTGATACCATCGGTCACCGTTTGACCATAGCTCCCATATAAAAAAAAAACGAACTTACAAAAATACCAAAAATGGGGCTTCTGTTTGTGGAAAGCGCGATAACTCCTTAACGAAAAGAGCTAGAGGCACAAAATTTTACAAAAGTGTTTTTGATATATTAAAAAAGTTGAATATTAAAAATGGTCGAATTCGGTTTACATTTAGTTAGAGCTTCCATATAACCCCGTCCCGGAAATCACAACTATAATAGCTATAACCTTAACAAAAAGAGCTAGAGGAACAAAATTTTACAAAAGTATTTTTGATATCTTGAAAAACTTGTGTATTAAAAATGAGTGAAATAGGTTTTCATTAAGTAAGAGCTCCCATATAACCCCGTCCCGGAAATCACAACTGTAATAGCTATGAAACACAAGAAAGTTTTATGCCAATGCCAGCCAGTCTGTGAAATTTTGATACAATCGGTCACCATTTGACCATCGGTCACCATTTGACCATAGCTCCTAAAAAAAATGACAAAAATACCAAAAATGGGGCTTCTGTTTGTCAAAAGCGCTATAACTCCTTAACGGAAAAAGCTAGAGTGGCAAAATTTTACAAAATTATTTTCGATATCTTGAAGAAGTTGTGTATTGAAAATGGTCGAAATCGGTTTACATTTAGTTAGAGCTGCCATATAACCCTACCCCGGGAATTTCATTTATGCTGATAAATTTAATACAATTTTAATAGCTATGACAACAAAATTTAGAACAGAGAAGTTTTATGCAACTATTGGTCAGTATATCAAATTGTATAGGAATCGGTCCATTTTTAGTTAGAGCTCCCATATAACCGCACCCCGGGAATCACATTAATTTTGATAAATTGAATACAATTGGAATAGCTATGACGACTAAATTTAGAACAGAGAAGTTTTATGCAACTATTGATCAGTATAACAAATTTTATAGGAATCGGTCCATATATGACTATAGCTTTCATATAAAAACCACTCCCAGAAACCACTAAAAAGCCACAGACGCCAGTTAAAAGCTATTAAATTATAAGCTATGATAGCTATGGCAACTAAATTTGTCAGTGTATAAAATTTTGCGACAATCGGTCAACATTTGGCTATAGTTCTTATATATATAACATCTTTTTTCCAATCAAAAAGATTTGGAGTTACATTCAATATATGTGACCCGGTCTATGAAAAAAAACGTTGGCTTATGACTCTAAAACCAAATTTTCGAAAAATTAGCTAATTTTTAGAAATTTTTAGTCATTCGTCTAGCATACCAGAGGTCCCAAGTTCGATCCCCGGACAGACTCACTTGAAATAAATGAATTACAAAAAAAAAAATCGGCGGTTTCACCTCATAACTTAGCTAGCCACTGGTTATTGAGAATTAGGCTATGTAAAACTTCTCTAACTTATGCACCTGCCATTCGGAACCGGAGTTAAAACCTAGGTCCCTTTCAATGAGTCTAAAAATAGAATCGGATGCAACTCAGTAGCTTTATAGTTCAACATTTAGTTCAAACGAATTTAGTCCAAAGATTGTGCCAATAATATCAACTAGCATTAAAATTTTTTTCGAATTTGGTCCCGATTTTGATATAGCTGCATCCTCCTAGATATGTGAGATATATTTCTAAATTTAACACAATTTGATTGTGGGTATACAAAAATCTGCGTAGCCGAATATAATACTCTTACTCGTTAGTATTAGAATTTGAGCCTGAGAGGCCTATGAACTTAAAAACTCATAGTATAGAGATTTGATCTGCCCGAAGTCAGCCAGCCGGAGAGCTTTCCGGACGAAACGGACTTGCTTGAATCATCTGACAAAGAGATTTTGAGTCGGTCGTTGTATATAAAGGTGGGATCTTGAACGAGATTTGATCTGCCCGAAGTCAGCCAGCCGGAGAGCTTTCCGGACGAAACGGACTTGCTTCAATCATCTGACAACGAGATTTTGAGTCGATCGTTGTACTTAAAGGTGGGATCTAGAACGATATTCCCATCAGGTATAGGGTATCAGATGTGGGGTATAATTAAACATCAGAAATATAATCTTTCAATATATTTATTTCAAAAAGATTATAAGTTGATTTTACCTGAGCGTTTTCTAGTTTTGCTGATATGAAATTATACAATTTCTAAAATATTTACTTAAATATTTTGGAAATCTTATCATTTCTTTGACCTACTCGAATATTTTACCTATTGGGCAAAGAGTATTTTTTCGAAAATATCATTTAGATAGAGAGTGATCATTTTGAACTAAATGCATAATGTCAGTGTTTCACAAACTTTTTCTAAATAATACAAAGCCAAAAGAAATCAATTTATTTCAAATCTTTTTTAGAAATCCTCTTCTAATTCTCTGATACTTTTAAGAAAATTTGTTAGTCTTCATTTCGTTTTATTGTGGATCATATACAAAATTCAATTAAGGGGTTAATGAACTTTGAAATTTATAAACATGAACATTAGATGGGCTCACAAAAAAGAAAAAATTTTGAATTTTATTTAATTTGAAGACAGAAAAGTCTTGGATATTAAAAAAGGTCTAAATTTTTTAACCATAAGTAATACCAAAAAGTAATAATGACACTTTAGTTAAATTTTATTAGAATTGACGGCAAACAAAAATTTCAAATAAGCATGAGCACGTGTGTGTGCCTTAGCTTTCTCTCATTGGATAATCGTCTCCATTAGTTATTTCCGAATTAGAGTATAAATGGTATACTCCCTTTTTATGGAGTTTTCAAAACGACCATATGACAAATAAATGTATGGAAGTGCAACATGTTTTTATATTATAATGTGACCTAAGTAGTGACCTTTTGTAACCCATTTAGGGCTGTTCACATATTACGTTACCCTCTTAGAAGGGAGGGGATACGACTTTTGTTACGGTAGAGGAATTTTGTATGCGTATTTCTATTAAAATGTGTTTCACAAGGGGGGGGAGGGGGTTCAAAATCTGCGAAAATAGCGTTACGTAATATATGAACAGCCCCTTTCAACTTTTGTAAAGAAAACCGTAGACTTCGGCTTTCTTTACAAAAGTTGAAAGGGGCTGTTCATACATTACGTAACGCTATTTTCGCAGATTTTGAACCCCCTCCCCCCTTGTGAAACACATTTTATATTCAGAAGTACATCATCTTTTTATTATAAAGTCTTTGCTTATAGTGAGCTGGCCTAATGTTTTTCTAAATAGGGTAACATTTGTATTATTTAATAGTCAGAGTTATTTAGAAAAACATAAATTAAAAGAAGACAAATGGAAAATGGTACTTTTGTACAAAATTTATGGTTTTATTTTTCAAATCTTTTGTCTAAAGTAAAAAAGGTTCCAAAGTATTTCAGTTAAAGTCAGGTACCTGCTGCTGCTCAACAAAAAAATTATTAATTATATATATCTAATTTTAGTCTTAATGTTGCAAGTGTGCACAGTGGCTGGAAACATAAAATATTTTCGAAAAATAAAATTCAAAATTAAAAAAAAAATTCTGAAAATTGGGATTTTCGGAGAGGCTATCCTAGTTTTATACATCAATGAAAGGAAAAACATGACTTCATTGGTACCCTATTATTTTTTAATAATATTCAAAATATTTTTGAACATTTCTAAGAAAAAACTTCAAAAAATGTAAAAAGTGTATTTTTTACAAAATCATTTTTGAAATTTGACTTTAATTTTCTTAAAAACTGTAATAGGTACATAAATAATTTTTTGCAGTTATAAAGTTCATTTTATTGTTCGTGTAAAACAATTTAAAAAATTTCAAAAAAGTTAGCCCAATTGACCATTTTTAGCAATTAAAATTTTGATATATAGAAATTTGTCTTGTTTTAGAAAATCCTATTTTCTGGACTCGTTTGCAAATTTGGGCAAGCTTTTATTTTAGAAACCTAAAGAGAATATATGGGACTATATAACCACATTTCAGAATCTAGCAAAACCGGTTTGGCTTTTTTGTTAAAACTTCAAAAACACAAAAATTTTCTTTAAAATTAGAGAAATTTTATTCAATGCTGTACGTTAAGGGAATGATACACTGACTTAAAATTTGGTCCTTTTTGGTCTTTCCACCTATGTTGGTGAAGGGTATGAAACTGTATTGTCTACTTAAGAAACCTAACATCAAAATTAATGTTAATATATAAAAATGAATGCCACTTTTTGTTGTAACTTTATAACTCAATAACGGACTCACCTATCCAAACCAAATATTCAGGCTTTGTTTTGACTATTTAGTAGATGGTTTATATGAAGTTTACTCAAAATCGGTTATGGGGTTCTTTATTTATCACATTTTTTGTAACAAATAAATTAGTATTTTTTAGAATCCATGGAAATTTTTTTTTAGAATTCATGGAAATTTTTTTAGAATCCATGGAAATTTTTTTTAGAATTCATGGAATTTTTTTTTTTAAATCCATGGAAATTTTTTTTAGAATCCATGGAAATTTTTTTTAGAATCCATGGAATTTTTTTTTTTACAATCCATGGAAATTTTTTTTAAAATCCATGGAAATTTTTTTTTTAGAATCCATGGAAATTTTTTATATTTACATATTGTATAATATAGTTTCCATATATTGTATAAACTCTATAAATTATCTTCATTCTACAAAAATAGTGCATTTGATCATGCCATGGTCTTTAACGGAGGTTTTTAAATTAGTTGGATTAATTTCCGATAGATGGCGTGATTGAAAATGAATTGAATCGTAAACTATACTTTTGATTATGTAATGATAGGACAAGATCAATAAAATAATTAAAAATTAATGGGGTATTTGTGTAGTTTAGTTTATAGTTGATGGCTCAGCAATGGGCGTTTGGTATAGTTAGTTAAATCTAAAAATGTTTATAATTTTTTATATTCTATGGAATTCCCTAAAATTTAGTTAAAACGCATTTTCTACAAAAAAAATTGTATGTCTTTGGCTTCACAGTGGGATCTTTTGGGATTTGTTATTCAATTGAAAATAAACTTATACAAAAGAGAAAAATAAATAAATGAATGTCTAAAAAACCTGTTTCTTTGTATACGGACCCATAGTGCGGTAATTTATATATACAATTTTTTTAGAATTTTAAATTTTATTATCATATTTTTTTTTTTTATTAAGTCGATATTTTAGTATTCAAAGCTTAACATAATAGACGAAATTAATTATAAAATCATATGCAATTATTGCAAATTTAGAAATGAAAACAATTTTTGTGAATTTGAAAAAATTAACATTAAATTTTTTACCTATTTCATTTTTCTTTAAAAAATCTTCCAAATCAGTTTTTAGTTTATATCAAATTATATTTTGTTTACTAGTTTTTAAATAATCTATTCAAAATATTTTTAAAAATAAATTTAAATTTCTCTATTATTATCCGATAAGATAAGAACTGCAAAACTTTAGTGCTATCACAAAAAAAAACCATTAAAAAAATTTCCTATACAAAATTTAAACTTAAAACAGAAACATAAAAAATCATAAAACTACAACTCTTGGTGTTCCCAAGTTCCAGATTCATCAGATGACCAGTCTTCTCTAATGAAATCCACACCCTTTTCTGCAATCATGGTTGTAGGAGCATTTGTATTACCACTCGGAACATAGGGCATAATGGAAGCATCAATAACACGTAAATTGTCAACACCCTTAAGCTTTAGCCTGGGGTCGACACAGGCCTTAGCATCAGTTGAGGGACCCATTTTGACGGTACCCACATGATGATAACAAGTCGAAGAGAAATAAGTGACATAACATCTCCAATACTCTTCCGATCTGAAGCTAAACCGATCGCACTCTTCTATGGGTATGTGTATAATTTCGGCCTTCTTCTGCTGGAAGGCTTCAGTTTGTTCCAGTTTCTCTAAATATCTCATGGCTCTTAAAACGACCTCCACATCTTCGGGTTGTGACATATAGTTGGCATTGATTATTGGATCGTCATTGGGTTTGGCAGATCTTAGTTTCAAATCTCCCACCGATTTAGGATGGGCCAAATTTGCATAATATGCCAAAATATCATTAGTTTGCAACGTTTCCCTCAGTTTCATTCTCAGCTCTTCTTTAAGATTAAGACCATTTAGCAATACCTCTAAGCCCATAAAATCACCCATTCTTAAGACAAAATGATGAAATTCTATATCTGGATAGGGGGATTTTTTGGAGGGTTCGGTATTGATGAATCCAGTCAAAGAGGTAACACCATGACTGGCCAAAGGTCCTCTTTGATGTATTAAATACTGATATATACTATCCAATAACTGGGTCTTTTCTATGGGATTGCCCGTGAGTTTCATAAAAACTTGTATATTCATATGATCTTGTAAATTTTCACCTATAGGCAGATTTTGTTTAACGGGTATATTTAGAGATTTCAAATGCTCTTCGGGTCCCACGCCGGACAACATTAGCAATTTTGGCGAGTCTATGCTGCCAGCCGAGAGTATAGCCTCTTTCTTAACCTTCACTGAAAGAGTTTTTTCATTTCTCAATTTAAATTCCAAAGCTTCAACTTTCTTGCCTTCAGCATCAAATTTGATTTGGGTAACTTGAGCGTTTTTGATCACTTGTAGATTGGGGCGTTGAGAAACTTTAGCCAAATGACCAGTGCCGGTACTGGCTCTTTGTCCATTCTGTAGAGTGCCCTTCAGATGCGAATAACCTATATAACTGCCCTCGGTAAACTCTTTGACATTGGGTACACCCAACTCCCGGGAACCCTTGAAGAGTAAATCAAATATATCCTGATCGAAATGGGGATATTCATTGACTGTTATATAGCCTTGAGGATGGGTTTCATTGCCCACGGGCTGGACAGACTTCTCAAAATAAGGCCTGACCTCATCATAGCTCCAGCCCTCATTGCCCTCTGCCTGCCAGCGATCATAGTCGAAACGATTGCCACGTACATATAACATGGCATTAATGGAACCACTACCGCCTAACATCTTACCACGAGGCCAGTGGCATTTGTTGTCACGATAAGCCTTACAGGAAAGACCATTAGGCTCCACCAGATAAGGATAGGAGTACTCCGTGTTTTGTAGGGCAAAGAACAAATTGGGAATCTGAAAAGTTTTTTAAAAAGAAAATTAAAAAAAAAAGTACTTTTTATACTCTAGTTTAATAAAACCCACCACTGACTCTTGGGGAGGATCACCGCCGGCCTCTAAGACCAAAACCTTCCATTTAGGATTTTCACTTAAACGACTTGCCACTATGGAGCCAGCAGTACCCGATCCCACTACCACAAAATCATATTCCTCCAAACCCTTCTCCAAAGCCTTATCGGCATAATCTTCAGGCCATTTATTGGCTGGCGAGATATTACACTGTGCTGCAAATATGCTTTGTACTAGCAAGGCCACTAGTGAGTTCATTATGCCCACACTTGTAGAACATTGTGGATTAATGTTAATAGCTCCGGCTGCAAAATCTGCTGCTGCTGCTGCTGCTGACATCTTGACTCGACGATTGACTTAATGTGAATGACGGTACCGGCAGTTTTTTCATTAAGTTCGAGGCTAGCACAAGTTTTATTTATTTTGTATTACTTTTGCTACCTAGAGGTAAATATTTACCAAAGAGCGTAAGAATTTTTATTAGATGACAGGTAGAAATTTCGTTTTCTTTGTTGTTTTTTAGAGGTGTGATTTATGGTGGGAAAACAAACAATATACCCAGCAGTTTAAAAATGAAGGCTCGTCTACGGTATAAGAGAAATAACTAGTGATTTTGAGCTTTCTTAATTTTAAGTCCCTATGGTCCCCTATATTCATAACCACTCCAGTCATTGTAAGGCTCTATGCTCCACTGGGAGTCAAGGATAACAGAAAAAGAAGTCATTGTTAGAGTTTAATGGTTTTTTCAGCAAATGGTCCCTTAAGAACAAAAACACACGAAATTTAAAATTAAAATTTTTTTATATAAATTTTTTAATTTTTATAGTATGTAGTTGTCCTAGTTAGTTTATTATATCTTGAAAATGACCGGTCCAATTTTGTTTATATTACACTAATATATTAAAAACAAAATTGCCCTTAAGGTGTTCTAAAGCAATTTTTCGTCGGATCAACCGTTATAGAGTTATATACATTACAAAATCAAAAATTTTTTTTTCCAAAATCAAAAAATTTTTTTTTTTTACAAATTCATCTAAAATTCGCAAAAACTTCAAATCATTACTCCACAATCGTAAAACCCTGAATATTACAAATAAGAACAAATAAAAGCGAAATTAAAAATCAAAAATTATATATAGTTTTTTTTTTTCTAAAATTTGGAATTTTTAAAGCAGTTGTTCCTATTAATTTATCATATCTTGAAAATGGCCAGTCCAATTTTGTTTATATTACACTAATATATTAAAAACAGAATTACCCTTAAGACGTTCTAAAACAATTTCTTCGTCGGATCAACCGTTATAGAGTTATATACCTTACAAAATCAAAAATATTTTTTGTCCAAAATCAAAAATTTATTTTTTTACAAATTCATCTAAAATTCGCAAAAACTTCAAATCATTACTCCACAATCGTAAAACCCTGAATATTCCAAATAAGAACAAATAAAAGCGAAATTAAAAATCAAAAATTATATATAGTTTTTTTTTCTAAAATTTGGAATTTTTAAAGTAGTTGTCCTAGTTAGTTTATCATATCTTGCAAATGGCCAGTCCAACTTTGTTTATATTACACTAATATATTAAAAACAAAATTGCCCTTAAGGCGCTCTAAAACAAATTCTTCGTCGGATCAACCGTTTTTGAGTTATATACATTACAATTTCAAAAAATATTTTTTTTTTTTCCAAAATCAAAAAATTTTATTTTTTTCCAAAATCAAAAAAATTTATTTTTTTACAAATTCATCAAAAATTCTCAAAAACTTAAAATTCTTACCCCACAATCGTAAAACTCATAAATATTCTGAAAAAATACAAGCGAAATTTTAAATTGAAAAATATTTCTTTTTTTTTAATTTGGATTTTTCGTAGTAGTTGTAATAGTTAGTTTACCATATCTCGAAAACGACTTGTCCAATTTTATTAAAAATACACTAATAGATTAAGAACACAATAGCCCTTAAGTCGTGCTAACACAAGTTTTTTGGCTCATCAACCGTTTTGGAGTTATACACATTACAATGTCAAAAAAAATGTTTGTCCCAAACCAAAAAATTTTTTTTTACAAAATCAAAAAAAAAAATGTTTTTTTAAAATTCATAAAAAATCGAAAATAATAAAAAAGAACATCGTTACTAGACAATCATAAAACTATGAATATTTCAAATAAAATAAGCCTCATATTATGCAAATCCGATGACTAATAGTCATTTTAAAAAGAATAATGAGAAAATACCCAAATTTTGTAAATCAAGTAGTTGTCCTAAATAGTTTGTCATATCTTGAAAACGAATTGTTCAATTTTATTTATATTCGGCTAATATATTTAGAACAGAATTGCCTTTAAGTCATTCTGACACATGTTTTTCTTCTGATGAACGGTTTAGGAGTTATATAAATTAGAATATCTGAAAACAATTTTTTGTCCCAAAAAAAAAAAAAAATTTTTGTTCAAAATCAAAAAATTTAAATTTTTTAAAAATTCATAGAAAATTGAAAGTAAAAAAAAACTGAACATTGTTACTAGACGATCGGAAAACTATGAATGTTCTAAGTAAAATAAGTTTTATACCATGAAAATCGGTCGAATACTCTATAAAGAACAATAAGAAAAAACTTAATTTTAGAAAAAAATTGTTATATAAATCCAATTATTCTCAAAAAGTTTAGTAAAGGCTATGATTTTCAAGATAATGTCAAGAATCTTAGCATATCATATGTCTTGCTACAAGGACTAAAGTCTTTTGAAATTAAACAAAATCATTAAAAATTTTGAGATATCACCCAAAAAGTTTTCTTCCTGGAATATAGTTTTATGGTCTTCGAATATACAAATTTGTTTTAAATTTTATGAAATTAGACAAAGATACTTTATTTTAACGGTGGACCATTTCTCTGGAATTTGATCAAAATTGGTTCATTATTTTGGATACCTGCCATAGGACTCACTTCCCGGAATTGAGATTTTGGCCAACAAAGTTTAGTAAATTTTCAGGAAATTAAGAAAAAATATTGCTTATATTAATAAAAATCATTGTTCCAAATTTCCTTGAAAATGCTCCATAATAGAGCAAAGAATGAAAATTTTTGAAAAAAAAAAAAATTCAAAAAGAAACAATTTTAAACAAAATTTAAATTTCGACCTAATTCGATCCTAATTTTGATCCTAGCAAAAAAAAATATAGTGGCGGTCACTTGTGATGCATAAAGTTCAATTTTGTTAAGTACAATTAGTTGACGATTCTTCAATTTTGAACTGCTGGGTATCTTTACTACAAGATAATTTCGTCTGTCTGATAGATTGCGTTTGTGTGTGTTTAGAAGACCGGTAGTCTTACTATAAAGAGCTATAATAGTTTTAGCTGAGTCAGAATGATCATTTGATTATAGCCAATACAAAGATAAAATTATGGTTTAGTTTTTTTTTACTATAAAGAGTATTTTTCTCTTTTTTATTTCTTAAAAAATAGAATCAAAGAAATAAAACTTTCTCAGTTTTTTTTTAGTTAAACATTAGATAGGGATGTGATCCATTATGGTTCTTCGGGATTTTTGAAAAGTACCAAAACAATCACAAAATAATCAAAATACTCAAATTTTTACAAAAAATTCACATTTTCGCCAAATTCTACGATTTCAAATCGCATATACGGCGAAACGCTTAAAGATAATCAAAGTACTCAAATTTTTACAAAAAATTCACATTTTCGCCAAATTTTACGATTTCAAATCGCATATACGCCGAAACGATTAAAGATATCGACCTTGGGTTTTCTGTGTTTTATTCTCCCATTTGTTTGTTTTATGATACCGGAAAGCAAATTTATTATTTACAATATTTGTTGAACAAAGTTTTCAAAAAATTCAAAAATGATTTTTGAAATCGGCCTGAGAAAAAAGTATAATTTTTTAAAATGAAAAAACTACTTAGTTTTTTCGGTTATATAAAAAAAAACTCAACCATTTAGTACTTATAGGTCATAGAATTGTAAATCATGTCATGTCACTATTACTTTTATTAAATTATTACAAAAAAATTATTACAAAAAATTCACATTTTCGCCAAATTCTGCGATTTCAAATCGCATATACGGCGAAACGGTTAAAGATATCCACCTCGGTTTTTTTGTGTTTTATTTCCCCATTTCTTTGTTTTATTATGCCGTATAGCAAATTTATTATTTGTAATATTTCTTGAACAAAATTTTCAAAAAAAATAAAAAATGATTTTTGAAACCGGCATGAGAAAAAAGCATAATTTTCTAATATGAAAAAAACTAAGTAAATTCGGTTATATTTTAACAAAACTCGACTATTTAGTACCTACAGGTCATGGAAATATAAATCATGTCTTGTTTAATCCTTAATTCAATTTTTTGCTGCATACTCATAGGCGTGTCGTCGTGGACGCGAATTTTTGGGGTGAAATTGCAATAACTCCGAAACTAGTTCATGGATTTTATATTTTGATATCTTTAAATAAAGCTACTTTAGTTCTATTTTATATTCCATTAAATTTGTTTAAATAATTATTTCTAGTGATTAAAATTTGGGCAAAACCAAAAATACTCCCATTTTTCCCCTAAGACACAAATTTTTGGGGGAAAATTGCAATAACTCTGAAACTACTTCGTGGATTTTGAGTTTTGATGACCTAAAATAAAGCTACTTTAGTTTTCTTTTATACTACTTTAAATTTTTTAAATTAATTTAGTTCTTAGTGGTTAAAATTTGGGAAAAACCGAAGATACTCACATTTTTCCCTAAGACACGACGAATTTTCGGGGCAAAATTGCAATAACTCTGAAACTACTTCGTGGATTTTAAATTTTGATGACCTAAAATAAAGCTATTTTTGTTCTCTTTTATACTTCCTTAAATCTTTTAAATTAATTTAGTTCTTAGTGGTTAAAATTTGGTAAAAAACCGAAGATACTCCCATTTTTTTTTTGAATTTTCGGTTCAAAATTGCCATAACTCTGAAACTACTTCATGGATTTTTATCTTTGATGACTTAGAATAAAGCAACTTTAGTTTTCTTTTATATTCCTTTAGATTTGTTTAAATAATTTAATTCTTACTTATTAAAATTGGCTCAAACCACAATATACTCCCTTTTTTCCCTAAAATACGAATTAACGGGGAAAAATTGCAATAACTCCGAAACTACTTTATGGATTTTGAATTTTGATGACCTAAAATAAGGCAACTTTAGTTCCTTTTTATACTCCTTTAAATCTTTTTAAATAATTTAATTTTTAGTGGTTAAATGTTGGGCAAAACCGAAAATACTCCTATTTTTTCCTAAGACATAGATTTTTGGGGGAAAATTGCAATAACTCCAAAACCACTTAATGGATTTGTAATTATGATGACTTTAAATGAAGCTACTTTAGTTCTCTTTAATACTTCTTTAAATCTTTTTAAATAATTTAATTCTTAGTGGTTTAAAATTTGGGCAAATCATTTTTTTCCCCAAGACACGAATTTGCGGGGGAAAATTATAATAACTCCGAAACTATTTAATGGATTTTTAATGTTGATAACTCAAAATAAAACTACTTTACTGCTCTTTTATTTTTTTTTTTATTTGTGTAAAGATATTAATTCTTAGCGGTTGAAATTTGTTCAAAACCGAAAATACTCCCAATTTTTCACTAAGACACGAATTTTAGGGGGAAAATTGCAATAACTCCGAAACTACTTCAGGTATTTTTAATTCTAATTACCTAAAATAAAGCTACTTTAGTTCTGTCTTATGTTTTAGTAATTGCTTTAAATTCTTTAATTCTTAGTTGTTGGAATTTGAGAAAAACCAAAAATACTCCCAATTTTCCCTAAAAAATAAATTTTCGGGGCAAAATTGCAATAACTCCGAAATTACTTCAGGGATTTGTAATTCTAATTACCTAAAATAAAGCTACTTTAGTTCTGTCTTATGTTTTAGTAATTGCTTTAAATAACTTAATTCTTACTGGTTGAAATTTTGGAAAAACCGAAAATACTCCCAATTTTTCCATAAGACACGAATTTTCGGGGGAAAATTGCAATAACTCCGAAACTACTTCAGGGATTTTTAATTCCAATGACCTAGAATAAAGCTACTTTAGTTCTGTTTTATGTTTTAGTAATTGCTTTAAGTAACTTAATTCTCACTTGTTGAAATTTTGGAAAAACCGAAGATACTCCCATTTTTCCCTAAGACACGGGGCAAAATTGCAATAACTCTAAAATTACTTCATGGATTTTTATCTTTGATGACTTAAAATAAAGCTACTTTAGTTTTCTTCTATATTCCTTTAAATTTGTTTGAATAATTTAATTTTTAGTGGTTAAAATTTGGGCAAAACCGAAAATACTTCCATTTCTTTCATACAAAAAAGTTCAACACTTTGCGGGCGTGTTGCCCTAATTCCATTTTAAAATGCACAGCATTTTTATGTTACATAGAACATTTCAGGTGGGATTTACTTTTCAATTTCGTAGTTTCTTAAAATAAGGTGCACCCTAATACATACAGATTATATTATATCATATACATACCAATAAATTTAAAAACTTTTTCTAACAGATAACAAACACTTAAGATTGCATATTATACAAAGTCTTACTGACTTTTTATTAATAGATTTTTAATTATAGCTAATTTTGATAGTATTTTTGTTTTCTATGATAAAAAGGAAATACAATATTTACCCCCTTATGCATAAAAGAAAAAGAAAGTTATGATAAGCCTTTGAATCAATATTTCCATATATTTCATTTTGTCAAATAAAAGGAAAATACAATATTTAACCCCTTATTCTTAAAAGATAAATCAAGTTATGACAAGCTTATTAATGAAATCTTTAAAGTAAATTTCTTACAATAAGCCCTTGATAACTTTATTAATCATTTATGAATCTTTAGGATTAAAATAAACTGGTATCTTAGTGCAATACACTACAGTAAAACTTTTAATACAAAATTTTCAGTTACAAATTTTTCAAGCTCTAATTTCCAGCTACTTTTTCCCCATCCAACCAATCTTGTTTTATGAAATCGGCACCCTTTTCGGCAATCATTATTGTCGGGGCATTTGTATTACCACTCGTAACATAGGGCATAATTGAAGCATCAATAACACGTAAATTGTCTACACCCTTAACTTTGAGTCTGGGATCTACACAGGCCTTAGTATCATTAGCGGGACCCATTTTGACTGTGCCCACATGATGATAACACGTGGCAGAAAAATAGCTTACAAAACATCTCCAATATTGATCAGATCTAAAGGTATACCGATCACATTCCTCTATGGGTATATGAATGATTTCTGCTTGCTTTTCTCGGAAGGCCTGAGTTTGTTCCAATCGCTCCAAATATTTCATGGCCTTGACAACAACCTCCACATCTTCCGGCTCAGACATGTAATTGGCATTAATTAGGGGAGCTTCACGATAACACGAGGATTTCAATTTGATATCTCCTATGGATTTGGGATGATTTAAATTTACATAGTAAAGTAAGATATCATTGGTTAGAAGGGTCTCCTTAAGTTTTGCCTTAAACTCTTCTTTGAAGTTGATACCACTTAAGACCACTTCCAATCCCTCAATATCACCCTGTCTAAAGGTAAAATGATGCATTTCTATATTGGGATATAGGGCAGTTTTGGATAAATTTTCGGTATCAATAAAGCCTGTAAAGGCAGCACTACCATGAGAGGTCAAAGGTCCCTGTTTATGCATCAAATACTGATAGATATTATCCAATTTTTGCTGTTGTTCTACAGGATTTCCCTTAAGTTTCATGAAGACATGTATGGTCATATGATCTTGTAGATTTTCTCCTATGGGCAAATTGTGTATAACCGGTAGTTTAAGGGATTTCAAATGCTGCTCGGGACCCACACCCGATAACATTAATAGCTTGGGTGAGTCTATAGCACCTGCCGATATGATGGCCTCTTTTTTGATTAACACTTTAAGATTTTTATTTCTTACCTTCAGATTAAGAGACTTGACCATATTTCCACTAGAATCAAATCTTATTTTTGTTACTTGACCATTTTTGATTACTTTTAAATTGGGGCGGTGGGAAACCTTGGCCAAGTGACCTATACCAGTGCTGGATCTTTCGCCATTCTTAAAGGTACCCTTGAGATGAGTATAGCCTATATAGCTACCTTCGGCATAGTCTTCGATATTGGGTATACCCAGCTCTTGGGAGCCTTTCGAGAGCATTTCTGCTACATCCATATCAAAACGAGGAAATTCATTAACAGTTACATAACCCTGGGGATAGGAGTCATTACCCACGGGCCTTACAGATTTCTCAACATAAGGCCAGACCTCATCGTAGCTCCAACCTTCATTACCTTCTAAACGCCAGCGATCATAATCAAAACGATTTCCTCTGACATAAAACATGCCATTAATGGCACCACTACCACCTATAACCTTGCCACGAGGCCAATGACATTTGTTGTTCTTAAAACCCTTACAAGAACGGCCATTGGGCTCTACAAAGTAGGGATAGGTAAATTCCGAGTGTTGTAAACTAAAAAACATGCTGGGAACCTGGAAAGATTTATATCTTTGAACAACATTCCTTAAGTCTTATTTAAAATCTACCGTAGATTCTTGTGGAGGATCTCCGCCTGCCTCTATAACCAAAACTTTCCAATTGGGATTTTCACTTAAACGACTTGCCACTATCGAGCCAGCTGTACCAGCACCTACGATCACAAAATCATAGGACTCCACGCCCTTATTCAAAGCCGTTTCTGCATAATCTGGTGGCCAATATTCGGGTGGCGAAATATTACATTGAGCCGCAAATATGCTTTGCACCAATAATGCTACCATCGAATTCATTAAACCCGCGCTAGTAGAACATTGCGTACCGAGTTCCGCTAGACTTGAACTTGACATCTTAACTCATCGACTATTTACTACTAAATGCTGGATACTCAAAATTTTGTGGGCTTTTTATGAATTTTTAGAGTTATCTTCCAATTTTTTTTTTCAAACTCTAAAGTCGATATAAAATAGAGATAATTTATAATAAAAAGATAATATGTTATATAGCGTAACATATTATTATATATATAATTTTCAACTCTTATCTAAGTCCGTTTATAACTCCATAAAATTAAGCATATCAGCACGAGCCACCAAAAATTTGATATCTTTAAAAATTGGCTAAGATTAAGAGACATTGAATTCCATACACGTAAACTTGTTCATGACCTAGTGGCATTCAAAACTGTTAAGCAGACCCAGTCGCTTATTTACCAGCCAACAGATAATATCCAAATTATTAAATTTGAACGGATTTGAAAAAGATAAACTAATATTTTTAGCTTATTTTAATTCCCCTAAAGAAGTTTGGAAATTCAAAAATATGATTTCATATAATCAAATTGTTCAAAATATTTTACCACCCATGAGGTTATCAAGTATATTCCTCAAGGCCAATCTTCCTTGATCAAATCTTCGGCGATTTCGGCTCTAATTATTGTGGGAGCTTTTTGTATTTCCAACGGCTTCCAGGCATAATGAAGGCTTCAAAAACACCTAAATATTCTAAACCCGTTATCCGACTGTGAGGCCTCCACTGTTATCCGACTAGGGAGGCCTCTACTTTGAAATTTGTCCACTTTTTAAACTAGTCTCGATCTTAGTTCAACTAAAGACTATAATATACAAATGTTGTAGTTCCATACATTGATTTGCCGTATGGTCGTTTTGAAAAGTCCCATAGAAAAGAGAATATATCGCTTTTATTATAATTCGAAAACAACCAACGATTGTCCAATGAGAGAAAGCTAAGGCACAGAACCAAAATAGCTTTACTTCAAGTCATCAAAATTTAAAATCTATGAAGTAATTTCGTAGTTATTGCAATTTTCCCCCGAAAATTCGTGTCTTAGGGAAAAAATGGGAGTATTTTCTGGTTTTCCCAAATTTCAACCACTTAAAATTAAATTATTTAAACAAATTTAAAGAAATAAAAGAAAACTAAAGTAGCTTTAGTTTAAGTCATCAGAATTAAAAATCCATGAAGTAGCTTTGGAGTTATTGCAATTTTCGCCCGAAAATTCGTATTTTAGAGAAAAAATGGGAGTATTTTCGGTTTTGCCTAAATTTGAAACACTCAGAATTAAATTATTTAAAAAGATTTAAAGAAATATGAAAAAAATTAAAATAGCTTTATAATAAGTCATCAAAATTAAAAAACCATGAACTAGTTACGGAGTTATTGCAATTTTCCCCCGAAAATTTGTGTCTTAGGGAAAAAATGGGAGTACTTTCGGTTTTGCCCAAATTTTAGCCACTAAGAATTAAATTATTTAATAACATTTAAAGGAACATTAGAGAACTGAAGTAGCTTTATTATAAGTTATCAAAATTAAAAATCTATGAACTAGTTACGGAGTTATTGCAATTTTACACCGAAAATTCGTGTCTTAGGGTAAAAATGGGAGTATTTTCGGTTTTACCCAAATTTCAACAACTAAGAATTTATTTATTTAAACAAATTTAAAGGAATGTTAAAGACAACTAAAGTAGCTTTATTTTAAGTCATCAAGATTAAAAAACCATGAGCTACTTACGGAGTTATTGCAATTTTCCCCCGATAATTCGTGTTTTAGGGAAAAAATGGGAGTATTTTCAGGTTTGCCTAAATTTCAACTACTAAAAATTGAATTATTTTAAAAGATTTAAAGGAATATATAAGAGAACTAAGGTAGCTTTATTTTAAGTCATTGAAATTAAAAAGTTACATTATGCATTTAAGGAGTTATTGCCCCGAAAATTCTTGTCTTAGGGAAAAATAAGAGTATTTTCGGTTTTGTCCGAATTTCAACCACTAAAAATTAAATTATTTAAACAAATTTAAAAACTTCTAAAAGAGAATTAAAGTAGCTTCATTTTAAGTTATCAACATCAAAAATCCATAAAGTCTTTTTGGAGTTATGGCAATTTTATCCCGAAAATTCGAATTCTTGACAACACGCCTAAGGATATGCTGCCAAAATATGTACCTTAAGATAAATAAATTTCAAAGTAAGATCAAAGTTACAATTCCATGACCTTTGAGTACTAAATGGCAGAGTTTTGTTAAAATCTAACCAAATTTACTTAGTTTTTTTCATATAAGAAAATTGTACTTTTTTCTCAGGTCGGTTTCAAAAATCATTTTTTCAGTTTTTGAAAATTTTGTTCAACAAAAATTACAAATAATAAATAAAATTTCCGGTATCATAAAACAAACATATAGAAAAATAAAATACAGAAAAATGAGTTTGATATCTTTAACCGTTTTGCCGTTCATGCGATTTGAAATCGTAGAATTTCGCGAAAATGTGCATTTTTTGCAATAATTTGAGTATATGCTTGTTAAAATATACTTAAGCTTAACATTAATAAAAGTTATAGTGTATATTTTTCCTATATAGAATATAAACGTCTTTATTTTTTTAAAATTGGAAAAGCTTAACTTTTTATTTCCCGGGGTCAAAGGTCAGAATTTGGAGTTTTTTTCATTTTCTATAGGAAAATGACGAAATATTAAGAATTTATAAAAAAAATTTGTTCAAAATGCAGAAATAAATATATTAATTTAACTTAACATTCAGTCTTTTTATTAAAAAATGTATATTAACCCTAAACAGTCATGGAGACTAAAATGACCTAAAATTTTTGTTTCTTATGATTTTAAATTTTTTTTTCGTGCTTTAATATATTAAAATTTGTAGTCATTTCATAAGCTCATTTTATATTGTAATTAATATTAAAAAGTGCCAAATCCATTGAATTGATAAAATTTGGAACCAAAGACAATATAATATAAAGATATTGCACGCCATACATTTTTTTCTGTTATATGTGAAATTAAAGTAGATAAAGAACAATGAAAATCATATAAACGCACAAACAAACATACATTTCATGAGCACGTGTGTGTGCCTTAGCTTTCTTTCATTGAATAATCGTGTCCATTAGTTGTTTTCGAATTAGAGTAAAAGCGGTTTATTCTTTTTTTATGGGACTTTTCAAAACGACCAACTGGAAAATCAATGTATGGAAGTGAAACATCTTTATATAATAGAGTCTTTGATTTAAGCTATGTAAAATATTTTATAAGCCCTTTATAACGCCTCTTCTTGCTTCTTCTTCTTCTGCTATCTTTGACTCCCAGTGGAGCAAAGAGCCTCCTCTTCTTGCTCTAAAGTAATGAAATTCTATAACGGGTCTTAAAGAATTTTTAGAAGTTTTGGTGTTAACAGAACCTTTAAGAGCTTCTGTAAGAGTGCTTAAAGGACTAGGCTGTTACATGAGAAATTCCTTTAAATGATCAAGTAATTGCTTCTCGTTACTGATATCTGCTTTCACTTGAGTTTTTACTTATGTCATTTTTGTCACTTCCGGCATCTTATCTGATATGACTGCTAGTCAAATTTTTACCGAATGTCAGGAAATTTTTTTTATCGTCTTTAATTATCTTTAAATTTAGAGGGTTTTTCTAATGGGTGCTGTGACTTAGCTGGTTAGCACGCCAACTACTAAGCCCAACATATAAAATTTTGCCTGCGTTCATGGCTCAGTCAGGGCAACATCAATTTTCGTAATTATTAATTGTCTAATAAATTATTATTTACCCAAGCACCCATTGGCGATAAGCCTAACAGCTTATGAACACGCCGCCGATGTAAAATAAATAAAGTTGGCTGTGAAACAAAAAGCCAATTGTCCAAAGTCTAGATTTAAAGTCTTTTAATTTTAAGTAGTTTTTCTTCAAAGTTATTATTTACCCAAGCATCCTCCATCGGCGGTAGGCTAAACAGCTTATAAACACGCCGCCGATGTAAAATAAATAAAAATGGCTGTGGAACTAAAAGCTAATTATTCAAAGTCTTGATTTAAAGTCTATTAATTTTAAGTCAGTTTTTGTTTTTAATTATTATTTACCAAAGTATCCTCCATCGGCGGTAAGCCCAATAGCTTATTAACACGTCGCCGATGTAAAATAAATAAAATTGGCTGTAGTACAGCCGAAAGCTAACTATACAAAGTCTTGAAGAATTTAAATTTTAATGTATTTTTCTTATTTCCTTCTTCTAATAAAAACTACAATATCTTATCTATAAATTCAAAATTTAATATCTTTAAGTTGTAAATTTATATAGAACTAATTCTCAACAACTTTTCCACCATTCAACCAATCTTCTTTAATAAAATCTACCCCCTTTTCGGCAATCATTATTGTAGGGGCATTTGTATTACCACTCGTAACATAGGGCATAATTGAAGCATCAATAACACGTAAATTTTCGACACCCTTAACTTTGAGCGTGGGATCTACACAGGCCTTAGTATCATTAGCGGGACCCATTTTGACCGTACCCACATGATGAAAACATGTAGAAGAAAAATATCTAACATAACACCTCCAATATTGATCGGATCTAAAGGTATACTGATCACATTCCTCTAAGGGTATCTGAATGATTTCGGCTTGCTTTTCTCGGAAGGCCTGAGTTTGTTCCAGCCGCCCTAAATATTTCATGGCCTTGACAATAACATCCACATCTTCGTGGTGAGACATATAATTGGCATTAATTAGGGGAGCTTCCTGATAATTAGAGGATTTCAGTTTTATATTACCCTTTGATTTGGGATTATTTAAATTAACATAGTAAAATAAAATATCATTGGTTAGAATGATCTGCCTCAGTTTAATTTTTAACTCCTCCTTCAAGCTTATGGCATCTAGTACTCCCTCCAGAGCCGCACTATCACCCATTCTTAATGTAAAATGATGCATTTCTATATTGGGATATATGGCGTTTTTGCTTAAATTTTCGGTATTAATAAAGCCTGTAAAAGCTGCAGTTGCCAGGGTTGTTAAGGGTCCCTGCTTGTGCATCAAATATTGATAGATATTATCCAATAACTGCTGTTTATCCACAGGTTCACCCTTAAGTTTCATGAAGACATGTATGCTCATATGATCTTGTAGATTTTCTCCTATGGGCAAATTGTGTATAACCGGTAGCTTAAGAGACTTCAAATGCTGCTCGGGACCCACACCCGATAACATTAAGAGCTTGGGTGACTCTATGCTACCTGCGGATATGATAGCCTCTTTTTTGACTAAGACTTTTAGATCTTGACTTCTTACCCTAATATTAAGAGACTTAACTATATTTCCACTTGAATCAAATTCTATTTTTGTTACTTGACCATTTTTGATCACTTTTAAATTAGAGCGATGAGCAACCTTGGCCAAGTGATCTATAGCAGTGCTGGCTCTTTCACCATTCTTTAAGGTACCCTTGAGATGTGTATAGCCTATATAACTGCCCTCAGCATAGTCTTCGATATTTGGAATACCCAGCTCTTGGGAGCCTTTCGAGAGCATATCGACTATATCCATATCATAACGATTATATTCATTAACAGTCACATAACCCTGAGGATGGGAGATATTACCCACGGGCCTTACAGATTTCTCAACATAAGGCCAGACCTCATCGTAACTCCAACCTTCATTACCTTCTAAACGCCAGCGATCATAATCAAAACGATTTCCTCTGACATAAAACATGCCATTAATGGAACCACTACCACCTAACATCTTGCCACGGGGCCAGTAACATTTGTCATTCTTATAAGCCTTACAAGAACGACCATTGGGCTCTACAAAGTAGGGATAGACAAATTCCGATTTCTGTAAGCTGGCGGCCATACTGGGGACCTTAAAAGATATACTTTTGTAATTTTGTTTTATAATAATTGTTTAATACCTACCGCCGATTCTTGCGGAGGATCCCCGCCTGCCTCTATAACCAAAACTTTCCAATTGGGATTTTCACTTAAACGACTTGCCACTATCGACCCGGCAGTACCAGCACCCACTACTACAAAATCATAAGACTCCACACCCTTATTCAAAGCCGTTTCTGCATAATCCTTTGGCCAATATTCGGGTGGCGAAATATTACATTGAGCCGCAAATATGCTTTGCACCAATAATGCTACCATAGAATTCATTAAACCCGCGCTAGAAGAACATTGCGAACCGAGAGCCGCTGAGGCTGCCAGACTTGAAGTTAACATCTTAACTAATCGACTTTTTAGGTCTAAATGCTGGTTACCTAAAGTTTTCTAGGGCTTTTTATGTATCTCTAGAGTTAATGTTACCTAAATTCTTATAAATCCTAAGAAAAATTCCATAGTTGAAGTTGAAATAAAGATAATGTATAGTTTTTAGCTTTTATCTAAATCCGTTTATAACTTTATAAATTTTAGCATATCAGCAGGAAGATCCAAAAAATTTGAGACCTTAAAATTGGCTTAAGATTAAGCGACATTGAATTCCATGATCCAGTGACATTCAAAACTGTTAAGAATACCCAGTCGCTTATCTACCAGCCAAAAGATAATATTCAAATTTTTAAATTTGAACAGATTTTAAATAGATAAAGTTAGATTTTCATTCCCACCAAAAAGTTTTTATTTTTTTAAAACATTTTGGATAACTCCAAAATATGATATCAGATAATCAAAATATTAAATAAAATATTTTCCAATCATGGGCTTCTCAAGTATTTTTCTCAAGGCCAATCTTCCTTAAAAAAATCTGCATCCATTTCGTTTATAATTATTGTGGAAGCTTTTATTAGTTTCATCGACTTCAAGGCATAGTGGAGTCTTCAAAAAACTCATAAATATTCTACACCCTTTAAATCTAGTCTAGAATCATCACAGACCTTATCATCAGTTTCTATACCCATTTTACCTACCCCCACATGATGGCAACAAGTCTAAGATAACTCATAACATCTCCAAAACCAAAGACTCTAAAATATAAAGATATTACACTTCATACGTTTTTTTCTGTCAAAAGTGAAATTAAAATGGATAAAGAACAAAGAAGAACGCACAAACAAACATACCTTTGATGAGAACGTATTAATAGTTATTAGGGTTAAGATATATTTTTTTTAATAAAAAAGACTTAATGTTAACAAAAATTAAAATATTTTTGCATTTGGAACAAAATTTGATAATAAATTCTTAATATTCCTTCGTTTTTCTATAGAAACTGAAAAAAAACTCCAAATGCTGACCTTTGACCCCGGTGAAGAAAGGGTTAAACTTTTCCAATATTTAAATAAAATAACTGCTACATTAGTCTGAGGAAAAATATTTACTATTACCTTTATTTATTGTTGACTATTGTTACAATTTAACAAGCATATACACAAATTATTACAAAAAATTCAAATTTTCGCGAAATTTTACGATTTCAAATCGCAATCACGAAGAAGCGGTCAAAGCTATCGAACTCATTTTTTTGGGTTTTATTCTTCCATTTGTTTGTTTTATGATACCGTTAAGAAAATTTATTATTTGTAATATTTGTTTAATAAAATTTTCAAAAAATTAAAAAATCGTTTTTGAAACCGGCCTGAGAAAAAAGTATAATTTTCTTATATGAAAAAATCAAAATAAATTTGGTTATATTTTAACAAAACACAACTATTTAAAACCCACAGGTCATAGAATTTTAAATTTTAAATTTTTTACTTTAAAACTAATTTATACTTAAGTAAATTTTTTTAATTGCATATCCTCAGGCGTGTCGTCAAGTGCAGGAATTTTCGGGGAAAAATTGCAATAACTCCGAAACTATTTCATGGATTTTTAATTTTGATCACTTAAAGTAAAGCTACTTTAGTTCTCTTTTATATTTCTTTAAATCTTTTTAAATAATTTAATTCTTAGTGGGTAAAATTTGGGCAAAACCAAAAATACTCCAAATTTTTCCCATACAAGTTTAACACTTTGTGGACGGATGCGGCTATATTTTAACAAAACTCAACTATTTAGTACTAACAGGTCACAGAATTGTAAATCATAACTTATTTTGAAATAAATTTATTCTTAAGTAATTTTTTTTTGTTGCTGCATATCCTAAGGCGTGTCGTCAAGAATACGAATTTTCGGGGAAAAATTGCAATAACTCTGAAACTATTTCATGGATTTTTAATTTTGATGACTAAAACAAAGCTACTTTAGGTCTTCTTTATATTCCAATAAATTTTTTAAATAATTTAATTCTTAGTGGTTTAAATTTGCAAAAATGCTCTTATTCAAAAAACTTTGACACTTTGTGGGCGGATGCGGCAATTGTGACTTAAAGTAAAGCTACTTTAGTTCTCTTTTATATTCTTTTAAATCTTTTAAAATAATTTAATTTTTAGTGGTTAAAATTTGGTCAAAACCCGAAAATACTTCCATCGTTTTCACTACTGAGGAAAATTGACATAACTCCGAAACTACTTCATGGATTTTGAATTTTGATGACCTTAAACAAAGCTAATTTAGTTCCCTTTTTTATTTTATTCAATTTTTTTTTTAATAATTTAATTTTTGGTGGTTGAAATTTGGTTAAAATCGAAAATACTCCAATTTTTCCCCTAAGACACGAATTTTCGGGGGATAGTTGCAATAACTCCGAAACTAGTTCATGAATTTTAAATTTTGATGTCTTAAAATAAAGCAATTTTAGTTTTATTTTATCCTCCATTCATTTTTTTTAATAATTTTATTCTTCGTTGTTGAAATTTGGGCAAAACCGAAAACACTCCCATTTTTTTTCCTAAGACACAAATTTTCGGGAAAAAATTCCAATAACTCCAAAACTACTTAATGGATGTTTAGTTTTGATGACTAAAACAAAGCTACTTTAGGTCTTTTTTATATTCCAATAATTTTTTTAAATAATTTAATTCCTAGTGGTTTAAATTTGCAAAAATGCTCCTATGCAAAAAACTTTGACACTTTGTGGGCGGATGCGGCAATTGTTCCCCTTATGCAATTTTGAAAAAAAAATTTGCTTAGTATGTTTTTATGTTATGTAAAACATTTCTAGGGGGAGTTACGATTCAATTTCACACTTTCGTAAAATAAGGTACACCCTAATAAAGATATTGCACCCCATACATTTTTTTTCGGTCAAAAGTGAAGTTAAAATGGATAAAGAACAATGAAAAACACATAAACGCACAAACAAACATACATTTCATAAGTACGTGTGTGTGCCTTGGCTTTCTGTCATTGGGTAATCGTCTCCATTAGTTATTTCCGAATTAAAGTAAAAGCGGTCTATTCTATTTTTTATGGGACTTTTTAAAACGACCATACGCAAATCAATGTTTGGAAGCGCAACATCTTTATATTATAGAGTCTTTGATTTATGCTATGTTATATTTTATATAAGCCCATTATATCCCCACTTCTTGCTTCTACTTCTTCTGCTATCCATGACTCCCAGTGAAGCAAAGGGCCTCCTCTTATTGCTATAAACTGATGATATTCTATAATGGGTCATAAAGCATTTTTAGAACTTTTGGTGTTAATAGAACCTTTAAGAGCTTCTGTAAGAGTGCTTAAAGGACTAGGCTGTTACGTGAGATATTCCTAAAGATGATCCAGTAGTTGCTTCTCGTTAATGAGATCTCCTTTCACTAAAGTCTTAACTTATTTTAAATATATGTGACCCAGTCTATGAAAAAGGTGTCTTATGACGCAAAAACTTATTTTATTATTTAAATTATTTTCGAAATCTTTAGCTAATTTTTCGAAATTTTGTTTTTGAGTCACAAGCTACATTTTTCCTATTCATAGACCGGGTCACAAATAACAAATGTTATGAAATTTTGCGTTCGACTTCAATTATCTTTAAATTTATAGGAGTTTTTGTACTGGGTGCTGTGGCTTAGCTGGTTAGCACGCCAACTACTAAGACTAACATATAAAATTGTGCCTGGGTTCGAGCCTCAGTCACGTCATCATCAGTTTTTGTAATTACTAATTATCTATTAAAATATTATTTACCAAAGCGTCCTTCATCGGAAGTAAGCCTAACAGCTTACTAACACGCCACCGATGTAAAATAAATAAAATTGGCTGTGTAACAAAAAGCTATTGTAATTGTTCAAAGTCTAGATTTTAAGTCTTTTAATTTTAAGTAATTTTTCTTCAATATTATTATTTACCCAAGCATCCTCTATCGGCGGTAGGCCTAATAGCTTATTAACACGCCGCCGATGTAAAATAAATAAAATTGGCTGTAGTACAGCCGAAAGCTTACTATACAAAGTCTTGAAGAATTTAAATTTTAATGTATTTTTCTTATTTCCTTCTTCTAATAAAAACCACAAGATCTTATCTATAAATACAAAATTTAATATCTTTGAGTTATAAATTTATATAGAACTAATTCTCAGCAACTTTTCCACCATTCAACCAATCTTCTTTGATAAAATCTACCCCCTTTTCGGCAATCGTTATTGTAGGGGCATTTGTATTACCACTCGTGACATAGGGCATAATTGAGGCATCAATAACACGCAAATTGTCAACACCCTTAACCTTTAGCTTGGGGTCTACACAGGCCTTAGTATCGTTGGCGGGACCCATTTTGACTGTACCCACATGATGATAGCAAGTACTCGAAAAATAGCTAACATAACATCTCCAATATTGGTCAGATCTAAAGGTATACCGATCACATTCCTCTACTGGTATATGAATGATTTCTGCCTGCTTTGCCTGGAAGGCCTGAGTTTGTTCCAACTGCTCCAAATATTTCATGGCCTGGACAATAACATCCACATCTTCCGGTTGAGACATATAATTGGCATTAATTAAAGGATCATCTCGGTAGCTATTAGATTTCAGTTTTATATTCCCCTTGGATTTGGGATGAGCTAAATTGACATAGTAAAGTAAAATATCATGGGTTAGAATGGTCTCCTGAAGTTTGACTTTAAGCTCTTCCTTGTAGTTTATGCCACTTAAGATAACTTCCAATCCCCTAGTATCTCCTTTTCTAAAGGTAAAATGATGCATTTCTATATTGGGATATATGGCGTTTTTGACTAAATTTTCAGTATCAATAAAGCCGGTAAATGAGGCTGTACCATGAGAAGTGAAAGGTCCCTTTTTATGTATCAAATATTGATAGATATTATCCAGTATCTGGTTATCTAAAGGCTGGGCTGAAAGTTTCATAAATACTTGTATGGTCATATGATCTTGTAGATTTTCTCCTATAGGCAAGTTGTGTATAACCGGTAGTTTGAGGGCCTTCAAATGCTGCTGGGGACCCACACCCGACAAAATTAATAGCTTGGGTGAGTCTATAGCGCCTGCTGATAAGATGGCCTCTTTTTTGATCATTACTTTAAGATTTTTATTTTTTACCTTAAGATTAAGGGACTTAACAATTTTTCCACTAGCATCAAATTGTATCTTTATAACTTGAGCATTTTTGATTACTTTCAAATTGGGACGATGAGAAACCTTGGCCAAGTAACCCAGACCAGTGCTGGTTCTTTCGCCATTCTTTAGGGTACCCTTTAGATGTGAGTAGCCTATATAGCTGCCTTCAGCATAATCTTTATTAGTCGGAATGCCCAACTCTTGGGAACCTTTCGCAATCATATCAACTACATCCAACTCAAAACGTGGAAATTCACTAAGGGTCACATAACCCTGGGGATGAGTGTCATTACCCACGGGCCTTACAGACTTCTCAAAATAAGGCCAGACTTCATCGAAACCCCAACCTTCATTGCCCTCTTCCAGCCAGCGATCATAATCGAAACGATTGCCTCTGACATATAACATGGCATTTATGGAGCCACTACCACCTACAACCTTGCCACGAGGCCAGTGACATTTATCATTCTTATAGGCCTTACAGGAAAGACCATTGGGTTCCACAAAGTAGGGATAGGTGAATTTCGAGTGCTGTATGCTAAAAAACATGCTGGGAACCTGAAAAGATTTAAATATTTAAAAAAAAATGTTCCATAAGACTTATCTGGTACTTACCGCAGATTCTTGTGGAGGATCTCCGCCTGCTTCTATAACCAAAACTTTCCAATTGGGATTTTCACTTAAACGACTGGCCACTATCGAACCAGCCGTGCCAGCACCCACTATCACAAAATCATAGGACTCTGAAGCCTTCTTCAAAGCCGTTTCGGCATAATCTGGTGGCCAATATTCGGGTGCCGAAAGATTACATTGAGCCGCAAATATGCTTTGCACCAATAGTGTAACCATAGAATTCATTAAACCCGCACTTGTAGAACATTGCGCACCGAGAGCCGCTGAGGCTGCCAAACCTAAACTTGACATCTTTACTCATCGACTAAATGTTGGTTACACAAACTTTAGTTGTCTTTATAATGAATTTCTAGAGTTATATCGAAATTCTGGCTAATCTTAAGATAGTTTCTAAAAATCTTTTTTTATCTTTATTTTACCTTTATCTAAGTCCGTTTATAACTCAATAAATTTTAGCACGAGAAATTCAAAATTTTAGTTTTCCAAGTTAAAATGATAGTGGGTTCAATTGATGTTTATTTGATTAAGATCCAGACATATTCAAATTTTATTAAACACGCCCAGCCGCTTATCTATCACCCAACAAATACTAGTACGATTCTTTAAATTTGGTTAGAGGTTAATGGCACTGTCTGGCCAAAATGACGCTTCGTATGGCAACTGATAACCGATAACGAAACCTTAGTTGCCTTGTCAATAATTAATATTATTGTAGATGGCAACAAGAGTCAATTGTCGTGGCAACTCAGCCTTAACTGTCTTGCCAAAATGACGTTACATGTGGCAACTGATAACCGTTAACAAAACCTTAGTTGCCTTGTCAATTATTAATCATATTGTAGATGGCAGCAAGAGTCAATTGTAGTTGCAACTTAACTTTAACTGTCTTGCCAAAATGGCGTTACGTTTTGCAACTGATAACCTATAACAAAACCTTAGTTGCCTTGTAAATTATTAATCATATTGTAGATGGCAGCAAGAGTCAATTGTAGTTGCAACTCAACTCTAACTGACTTGCCAAAATAACGTTACGTATGGCAACTGATAACCGATAACAAAACCTTAGTTTCCTTGTCATTTATTAATCATATTGTAGACGGCAGCAAGAGTCAATTGTAGTTGTAACTCAACTTTAACTGTCTTGCCAAAATGACATTACATATGGCAACTGATAACCATTAACAAAACCTTAGTTGCCTTGTCAATTATTAATCATATTGTAGATGGCAGCAAGAGTCAATTGTAGTTGCAACTCAACTTTAACTGACTTACCTAAATGACGTTACGTATGTCAACTGGAAACCAATAACAAAACCTTAGTTGCCTTGTCAATTATTAATCATAGTGTAGATGGCAACAAGAGTCAATTGTCGTGGCAACTCAATTTTAACTGACTTACCTAAATGGCGTTACGTATGGCAACTGATAATCGATAACAAAACCTTAGTTTCCTTGTCATTTATTAATCATATTGTAGACGGCAGCAAGAGTCAATTGTAGTTGTAACTCAACTTTAACTGTCTTGCCAAAATGACTTTACGTATGACAACTGATAACCGATAACAAAACCTTAGTTGCCTTGTCAATTATTAATCGTACTGTAGATGGCAACAAGAGTCAATTGTCGTGGCAACTCAATTTTAACTGACTTGCCAAAATGACGTTACGTTTTGCAACTGATAACCGATAACAAAACCTTAGTTGCCTTGTCAATTATTAATCGTACTGTAGATGGCAACAAGAGTCAATTGTCGTGGCAGCTCAATATTAACTGACTTGCCTAGTTGACTCTCAACTATAACTGTCTTGCCAATATGACGTTACGTATGGCAACTGTTAAGCAATAACACAACCTCAGTTGCCTTGTCAATTATTAATCATATTGTAGATGGCAGCAAGAGTCAATTGTAGTTACAACTCAACTTTACCTGTCTTGCCAAAATGACGTTACGTTTTGCAACTGATAACCCATAACAAAACCTTAGTTAATCATTAATCATATTGTAGAGTCAATTGAAGTTGCAACTCAACTTTAACTGTCTTGCCAAAATGACTTTACGTATGGCAACTGATAACCGATACCAAATCAATGTCAATTTTTTATCATATTGTAGATGGCAACAAGAGTCAATTGTAGTTGCAACTCAACTTTAATCGACTTTCCAAAATGACATTACATATGGCAACTGATAACCGATAACAAAACCTTAGTTGCGTTGTCAATTATTAATCATACTGTAGATGGCAACAAGAGTCAATTGTAGTTGTAACTCAACTTTAACTGACTTGCCAAAATCACGTTACGTATGGCAACAGATAACCGATAACAAAACCTTAGTTACTTTGTCAATTATTAATCATACTTTAGATGGCAACAAGAGTCAATTGTCGTGGCAACTCAACTTTAACGGTCTTCCCAAATGACGTTAACTATCTTGCAAAAATGACGTAAAATGACGTGGCAACAGATAACAAAAACTTAGTTGCCTTGTCAATTATTAATGATACTGTAGATGGTAACAAGAGTCAATTGTCGTGGCAACTCAATTTTAACTGTCTTGCCAAAATGACGTTACGTATGGCAACTGATAACCGATAACAAAACCTTAGTTGCCTTGTCAATTATTAATCATATTGTAGATGACAGCAAGAGTCAATTGCTGCTGCAACTTAACTTTAACTGTCTTGCCAAAATGACATTAGGTATGGCAACTGATAGCCGATAACAAAACCTTAGTTGCCTTGTGAAATATTAATCATATTGTAGATGGCAAGGAGAGTTATTTCTAGTTCCCAGTCATAATTTTCGATCACTTTTAGCAACTGACTTGTGTTGCCATATACAATAAACGTTTTTTTTTACTGGTTTCGTTGCCAGTGGTCGAAAATTCGTACAATCGAGCCTTAAATAAATAAACTTTTATTTTTTTAATTTCCATCAAGGAGTTTTTATTTTGAAAACTCATTCAGTTTAAGCCGAAACTTGATTCTAGATAATTTATATCAATGTTGGCCAAATGGCGAGCATTTTTAAATCTTAAAATGAGCATGAGCTCTGAGATTGTATTTGCTTTTACAACCCATTTGGTATAATCCTCAAGACCAATCTTTCTTGATCATATCAGCACCCTTTTCGGCAATCATTATTGTGGGAGCATTTGTATTTCCACTGGGTACATAGGGCATAATGGAGGCATCAATAACACGTAAATTCTCCACACCCTTTACCTTAAGTCTAGAATTAACACAGGCCTTTTTATCCGTTTCTGAGCCCATTTTCACGGTACCCACATGATGATAAGAGGTTGTAGAAAAATAACTCACATAACACCTCCAATACTCTTCCGATCTAAAGCTATTACGATCGCATTCCTCTAAGGGTATGTGTATAATTTCAGCTTTCCTTTGACTAAAGGCTTGAGTTTGTTCCATTTTTTCCAAGTATTTCAGGGCACGTAGAAGAGTCTCCACATCTTCTGGCTGTGACAAGTAATTGGCCTTTATTAAAGGGGAGTCTTTGGAACAAGAGGATTTCAGTTTCAAATTTCCCTTGGATTTGGGATGTGCTAAATTGGTAAAGTAAATCAAGATATCATGAGTTTTTATGATCTCTTCTAGCTTTGATCTTAGCTCAACCTTAATATTTAAACTTTGTAGCATATTTTCTAAGCCCATAAGATCGCCTCTTCTTACCATAAAGTGATGGAAGGCTATATCGGGATATAAAGAATTTTCAGAAGGTTCAGTCTTAATAAAACCTGTCAGCGCCCCCGTATGAGTGCTTAAGGGACCACTTTGATACATCAAATATTCATAAAGATTATTAAGTAATTGCTTTTCCTCAAGGGGTTCCCCTTTTAGTTGCATAAAGACTTGAATCATTAAATGATCTTGCAGATTTTCACCCACAGGCAAATTGTGTTTGACAGGTATGTTAAGGGCTTTCAATTGCTGTTCAGGTCCCACACCGGAAAGCATTAAAAGTTTGGGCGAGTCTATAACACCGGCCGATATTATAGCCTCCCGTTTGATATTGACCTTAAGATATTTTTCATTTCTTAGTTTAAATTTCAGGGACTTAACTCTTTTGCCACCAGCATCAAACTGTATTTTAGTAACTTGAGCATTTTTTATTACTTTCAAGTTGGGCCGTTGAGCTATTTTAGCTAAATGTCCCTTGGCAGTACTGGATCTCTTGCCATCTTTCAAAGTGCCCCTGATATGAGCATAACCAATATAACTGCCTTCCACAAAATCCTCGACATTAGGAACGCCCAATTCACTTGAGCCCTTAAGCACCATATCAAATAGGTCTTGATCATAATTGGGGAAATCATTAAGGGTCACATAACCCTGGGGCTGTGAGTCATTACCCACGGGCCTTACAGATTTCTCAAAATAAGGCCAGACTTCATTGAAACCCCATCCCATAATGCCTTCCTCTTGCCAGCGATCATAGTCAAAACGATTACCTCTTACATATAACATGCCATTGATGGAACCAGTACCTCCTATTAACTTACCGCGAGGCCATAGGCATTTATTATCCTTGTAGGCCTTACATGAAAGGCCATTGGGTTCCACGTAGTAAGGATAGGTATAATTTGTATGTAGAATACCAAAGAACATACTGGGTACCTTGAAAATTTAAGGCAAAATAAATTATTTTTATCTTAAAAAAATACCTAATATCTTACCTCAGACTCTTGGGGAGGATCACCGCCCGCCTCTAGAACTAATACTTTCCAATTGGGATTCTCACTTAAACGACTGGCCAACACTGAGCCTGCTGAACCAGCTCCCACTACCACAAAATCATAAGACTCCAAACCCTTTTCCAAAGCCTTGTCAGCATAATCTGGCGGCCAATTTTCTGGTGATGATAAATTACATTGGGCAGCAAATATGCCTTGTACCAATAGGGTGACCAGTGTGTTCATTAAACCAGCGCTTGTAGAACATTGTCCTACAAAAGCGCCATCTTGTGCCAGAATTGGTGTAGACATCTTTACTCCTGGGCTAATTAGCTATGAATAACTATATTCAAAATTTTATTTCGGTTTTTTGTGAACTTTTAATGTGAGGCTTACTAAATAATCGCCTGCTAAGATAAATTATGTTTGCAGAAATTTAAGATAGCGATAATATATCTCTTTAATCTTTTACCTAAATCTGTTTGTGTACCCATAGGTTTGGCATATCTGCATAAGCAAAATGAAATTTTATCTAATACTTTTTTATTACTAAATGAAAGTGAATTTAAATCATCGTGGGCCATTATTAAATTTAAAAACGCTCTCCATTTGGCCAACGTTGCTTTAAGCCATATTTTTTCCTAACGAATTCAAAACTAACAAACAGTGTATGTTTTTTTTTCAGACCGAAACTCTTGCCATTAGCATATTAGCTTATCTTAATATGTTTATCACCCCCATAACCAGGAGTAGGCGGCCCATACCACCAGTAGCCGATGAGTTTTTTTAATTCTCGTAAAAACCACGATCATTAAAAAGACTCGTGAAAATGGGTATTGAAATCATTCGTATCATGTTAGAGAACAGACAAAAACAAAAAAGTTAAGAAACAAATCAAAATCCAATTTTTAGCAACAAAATACATGGTTCGAGAGAACAAAGAAATATTATCTCGAACATTGTTGCCACGACACAATTATTTCTGTAAACATTGGGATTATTTTTTTGTAAATATTGGGAATGTTTTTCAAAATAGAAAAAAATTCTTATATTAAACAATTTTAGATTTTTATATTTTTTAGATATTTTTGATCCAAAAAAATTTTTTTATCAAAAAATGTTCTATAGAAAAATATTATAAAAAAGCAAGTAAAATAGTGCTGTAGCCCTCACCGACAATTTTTTGATTTTTATCAAAAAAACTCTTTAAGAAAATACAATAAATTGGCATCCTAGTGCAATACACTAATTTGAATTAAATTAATGCTTTTGTTAGGACGAATTCAGATTTTGATCTGTCTTAACTTCAGCACCAATTAAATGTTTTTCAGTCGGAAATTCTGCTTTATATTATTTAACACTGAAATTACAAGTCATATCTATTATCTGAATATCAGAAGCTGATCAAACCCAAATATACCCAGCCAAATATATAGCCCAGAAAAATAAACAAATCTTTGAAAAAGAATTATATTTTTAACTATTTTTTATCGATTCTTTTATAAAAATAGTTTAATTTTCAAAATTCTTTAGACAAATTAACATAAATAATTTATAACTCGTTAGGCTCTCTAACAGATTTCTGATCCAAACGCCAATCTTCTTTGATCATATCAGCACCCTTTTCAGCAATCATTATTGTAGGAGCATTGGTATTACCACTGGGAACATAAGGCATGATGGAGGCATCAATTACCCTCAAATTTTCTACCTCTCTAACCTTCAGTCTAGGATCAACACAGGCCTTCGAATCATTGGCAGGACCCATTTTGACTGTACCCACATGATGATAGCAAGTAGAAGAGAAATAGCTGATATAACATCTCCAATACTTCTCCGATTTAAAGTTATAGCGATCACATTCTTCAATGGGTACATGTATAATTTCGGCTTGCCTTTGCTGGAAGGCCTGAGTTTGTTCCATACTCTCCAAGTATTTCAGGGCACGTAAAACCACCTCCACATCTTCGGGCTGTGACAAATAATTGGCATTTATCAAAGGCGGGTCTTGAGGTGAAGAGGATTTCAATTTCAAATCCCCCTTGGATTTGGGATGAGCCAAATTTGTAAAGTAAACCAAGATTTCATGAGTTTTTATAGTCTCCCTGAATGTAGTTCTGAGCTCTTCCTTAACATTTAAGCTGTGTAACATAATATCTAGGCCCATGGTATCACCTCTTCTGATTATAAAGTGATGAAATTCTATATCAGGATACAAAGATTTGTTAGAAGGCTCGGTATTTATAAAGCCCGTCAGAGCAGCTGTATGAGTACTTAAGGGACCTTTTTGATGCATGAGATATTGATAGATATTATCCAAGACCTGTTTCTCCTCAATGGGCTCGCCGTTTAGTTTCATAAATACTTGAATCATCAAATGATCTTGCAGATTTTCACCCACAGGCAGATTATGTTTGACGGGTATGTTAAGGGATTTCAATTGTTTTTCGGGTCCGACACCAGAAAGCATTAAAAGTTTAGGTGAGTCTATGACGCCGGCTGATATAATGGCCTCTCGTTTGATATTTACTTTAAGAGATTTTTCGTTTTTCAACTTGAACTCCAGAGACTCAACTTTTTTGCCGCTTTTATTGAAATTTATTTTGGTAACTTGAGCATTTTTGATGACCTTCAGATTGGGACGCTGAGCCACTTTGGTTAAATGTCCCGTGCCCGTACTGGCCCTTTGACCATCTTTAATACTGCCCTTCACATGAGAGTAGCCAATAAAACTGCCATCAACAAAATCTTTAACATAAGGTACACCCAATTCCCGGGTACTTTTAAGCAACATCTCAAATAGGTCTTCATCATAATTGGGAAAATCATTAAGGGTAACATAACCCTGGGGATGGGTTTCATTGCCCACTGGACGTACAGATTTCTCAAAATAGGGCCAGACTTCATCATAGCCCCATCCCTTATTGCCTTCCTCCAACCAGCGATCATAATCAAAACGATTACCTCGAACATATAACATGCCATTAATGGAACCAGAACCTCCAATTACCTTACCGCGAGGCCAATGACATTTATCATTCTTATAGGCCTTGCACGAAAGGCCATTGGGTTCCACAAAGTAAGAATAGGTAAATTCCGAGTGTTGTAAACCGAAAAACAAGCTAGGAACCTTTAAAATTAATAGAAGATAAATAAAATTTCTTATTTGTTTTAAAAAAAACATACCACAGCCTCTTGCGGAGGATCACCCCCAGCCTCTAAGACCAAAACCTTCCATTTGGGATTTTCACTTAAACGACTTGCCACTACCGAGCCTGCAGAACCGGCACCCACCACCACAAAATCATAAGTCTCCAGACCCTTTTCTAAAGCCTTTTCGGCATAATCAGGCGGCCAATAGTCGTCTTGTGCAATTTTACACTGTGCCGCATAAACACTTTGCACCAATAACGCCACCAGTGAATTCATCAAACCTACACTGGCAGAACATTGTGTATTCAAAGCCGCTTCGGCTGTCAAACCTGATGTTGACATCTTTACTCTTCGGTTGACTTAATGCGAATGCTGGTAGCGTCAGTTTTTTTGGTCAATTATAGACTAAGAGTATAAGTACTCACTCCTATATACCATAATTTTATTATCATTCCACTTCAAGCTTTGTCTGTCCCGAAAAAGAGAGAGAGCTTGGTTAAATATTTTCTTTACCTCTTTTGGGGAATACTAGATTATGATTTAATACGTATTTATATTTTTTTACCATATTTTGATATGAGTGTTTTCTCCTGCCAAAGAGTAATCTTTTTAAGGCCCTATCTTGCCTGGCCTTTTAATAGTGAGATCACAAAACCATATTTAGACTATTTCTGATATTGCTTGAATTTATACAATTTGAAGTCTTTCAGCTGACTTTTTAGCTGGAACTTGAAACTTAACTAGTTTCAAATGAATAAGTCCAAAATGACCTTTATTTACCCTATAGTTAATCAATTCCGATTTATGAAATTTTTCACTATAAAACCTTCTAGGAGGTAATACTATGACCGTTATCAAACCGTAAGGCTTTCCCTTTACTCATTTCATTATTATATTACAGCTTAATTCATACTGGACTTATAGTGAACATAAGACCCTCTGGGAGGACTTTTATAAATACACCGGCCAACAGACCAAATTACGATCATGATTAATTTTTTAATGTTTTTACAAAAACGATGGAAATTTTCAATTTTTTCATTATTTTTTTTATTAAATTTGGAATTTTTGAAAAGGTTGCCCTAGCTATATTGCCATATATTCAAAACGACTTATCCAATTTTATTAGAAAGAATATCAATGGATTAAGAACAAAATTGCCCATAAGATATACTAAGACAAGATTTTTGTGTGATCAACTGTTTTGGAGTTATTTGGCCAACAGCCCAAACTCAGATGAAGTTTAATTAATTTTTCAATGTTTTTTAGTACAAAAACGAAAGAAATTTTTTAACTTTTTCCTTAACTTTTTTCTCTACAAGTGGGGATTTTTAAAGAGGTTGCCCTAGCTTAATTGCTATAAATTCAAAAAGACTCATCCACTTGTATCAAAACGAATACCAATGGACTAAGAACAAAATTATCCATAAGACATACAAAGACAAGATTTTTGTGTGATCAACAGTTTTGGAGTTATTTGGCTAACAGACCAAATTAAAATAAATTTTAATTAATTTTTTAATTTTTTATTAGAAAAACGATGGAAATTTTTTAACTTTTTCTATGATTTTTTTCTCTAAAATTTGGGATTTTTGAAGAGGGTACCATAGCTTTATTGCCATAAATTCAAAACGACATATCAATGGTTTAAGAACAAAATAGGCCATAAGATCGACTAAGACAAGATTTTTGTGTGATCAACAGTTTTGGAGTTATTTGGCCAACAGCCCAAATAAAGATGAAGTTTAATTAATTTTTTATTGTTTTTTAGTACAAAAACGATGGAAATTTTTAACTTTTTCTATGATTTTTTTCTCCAAAATTTTAATTTTTGAAAAGGTTGCCCTAGATATATTGCCATATATTCAAAACGACTTATTCAATTTTATTAGAAAGAACATCAATGGTTTAAGAACAAAATAGGCCATAAGATTTACTAAGATCAACGGTTTTGGAGTTATTTGGCTAACAGCCCAAATTAAGATGAAGTTTAATAAATTTTTTAATGTTTTTGTTACAAAAACGATGGAAATTTTTTAACTTTTTCTATGATTTTTTCTCTAAAATTTTAATTGCCATAATTAATTGCCATAAATTCAAAACGACTCATCCATTTGTACCAAAACGAATATCAGTGGATTAAGAACAAAATTGTCCATAAGACATACTAAGACAAGATTTTTGTGTGCTCAACGGTTTTAGAGTTATTTATATCGCAATGTAAAAAATATTTTATTTTTTTACAAAATCGAAAATTTGGGTTTTTTTTAAGAGGTTATCTTAGTAAATTTACCATATATTGAAAACGACAAGCCGAATCTTCTTTAAAATACATAAATGATATAAAAACATAATTGGCCTTAAAACATACTATCATAAGTTTTTAGTAAGATCAACCGTTTTGGAGTTATTTATATCGAAATATAAAAAAAATATTTTTTTTGTACAAAATTTAAAATACAAAATTTGAATAAAAATTGATGATATGCTGCCAGTTACACTGGTCTACTGCCTAGATTTTAGTAAAACTATTTTCTCAATGTCTTACTGTCTTCTGAGTCCAAAAACACCCGAATTTTTTGTTCCATAAATTTTGTTTCTTTTTTTAAATTTGGAATTTTTAATGAGGTTATTTTACTTAGTTTAACATATCTTGAAAATAAATTGTTAAATTTTCTTAAAAATTACATAAATGGATTAAGAATATAATTGGCCTTAAGACGTGTTAACATAAGTTTTTTGTCTGATCAAAGGTTTTAGAGATATTTACATTTACAACTAAAAAAATAAAAATTTTGCAAACCCAAAACTTTATTTTTTTTTAAATTCATAAAAATTCGAAAATTAAAAAATATAACATCGTTATTTAACGATCGTAGGATCATGAATATTCCAAATAATATAAGCCAACTACTACTTTAGTAAGTCCATCAATTATAAAAAATTAGTCCATAATTTCAGGTATCTTCCATAGTTCCCACTCCACTATAATTCGTATTTCTTCTGTTTTTGAACTTTTGGTTGGTTGGTTTTCGAATTGACCTCCGACGAAGGAATGGTTGTCTTAATAAATATTTTTTTTGGTTTTATCAACAAAAAAGTAGGGTTCTTTCAAAGACATATTCGGTAAATCTTATGTTTCCTCGACGTACGGAAGTTGATCGATCGTTTACAAAAGAAATAGATTCAATCTTATCCTCAAAACTGCGAATCGCTTCATGATTAGGCGATTATAGGGACTGTTAAAAGTGAGAAGAGTGCGAAGCATTACCCATCCGTAGTACACACTTTGTAAAAACATCTCAAATCAAATTTCCTACTATGTTTTCAAGTTTGGCCCTTCTAAAGGCCAACCCCTTCATTCGTTTGACTCTTAGGCCTAATCTTCTGTTATATTTAAATATTTATGCATGTCACTTTATCTCGTATTGTTATACTTATATGTTATATAATTTCGAATTTACTTATCAGTTTCAATATATTTTAATATTTCAATATTTATTTTATTTGTTAACAATTGACTATTGTTTAATTGATTAAAAAATAATAATAAAGATATTATTTATAAATGCAAAAATCACTTAATATTAACCCATTGTTTCCAAAATAACAATTTATTAACAAATTTTTGCAACAAAGGAAATTCTTCAAAAATTTAACTATTTTTATAGGAAATTTTCCAAAAATTGTACTATTTGTATAGGAAATTTTTCAAAAATTTCCTATTTTTTATAGGAAATTTTTCAAAAATTTCCTATTTTTTATAGGAAATTTTTCAAAAATTTCCTATTTTTTATAGGAAAATTTTCAAAAATTTCCTTTTTTTTATAGGAAATTTTTCAAAAATTTCCTATTTTTTATAGGAAATTTTTCAAAAATTTCCTATTTTTTATAGGAAATTTTTCAAAAATTTCCTATTTTTTATAGGAAATTTTTCAAAAATTTCCTATTTTTTATAGGAAATTTTTCAAAAATTTCCTATTTTTTATAGGAAATTTTTCAAAAATTTCCTATTTTTTATAGGAAATTTTTCAAAAATTTCCAATTTTTTAAGGAAATTTTTCAAAAATTTCCTTTTTTTTAAGGAAAATTTTCAAAATTTTCCTATTTTTACAGGAATTTTTTCAAAAATTTCCTATTTTTATAGGAAATTTTTCAAAAATTTCCTATTTTTATAGGAAATTTTTCAAAAATTTCCTATTTTTATAGGAAATTTTTCAAAAATTTCCTATTTTTATAGGAAATTTTTCAAAAATTTCCTATTTTTATAGGAATTTTTTCAAAAATTTCCTATTTTTATAGGAAATTTTTCAAAAATTTCCTATTTTTATAGGAAATTTTTCAAAAATTTCCTATTTTTATAGGAAATTTTTCAAAAATTACCTATTTTTATAGGAAATTTTTCAAAAATTTCCTATTTTTATAGGAAATTTTTCAAAAATTACCTAGTTTTATAGGAAAATTTTCAAAAATTAGCTATTTTTATAGGAAATTTTACAAAAATTAGCTATTTTTATAGGAAATTTTACAAAAATATCCTATTTTTGTAGGAAGTTTTTCGAAAATTTTATATTTTTATAGGAAAGTTTTCAATTTTTTTTTGTTTTTTTAAGGAAATTTTTAAAAAATGTCCTATTTTTTAAGGAAATTTTTAAAAAATTTCTTATTTTTTTAAGGAAATTTTTCAAAAATTTCTTAATTTTTTAAGGAAATTTTTCAAAATTTTTTTTTTTTTAAGGAAATTTTTCAAAATTTTTTTATTTTTTTAAGGAAATTTTTAAAAAATTTCTTATTTTTTTAAGGAAATTTTTCAAAAATTTCTTAATTTTTTGAGAAATTTTTTCAAAATTTTATTATTTTTTTAAGGAAATTTTTCAAAATTTTCCTATTTTTGTATTTTTTTAAGGAAATTTTTAAAAAATTTCTTATTTTTTGAAGGAATTTTTTCAAAATTTTATTATTGTTTTAAGGAAATTTTTCAAAATTTTCCTATTTTTGTAAGGAAATTTTTGAAAAATTTCCTATTTTAATAGATAATTTTTCAAAAATTTCCTATTTTTATAAGAAATTTTTCAAAAATTTCCTATTTTTATAGGAAATTTTTCAAAAATTTCCTATTTTTATAGGAAATTTTTCAAAAATTTCCTATTTTTATAGGAAATTTTTCAAAAATTTCCTATTTTTATAAGAAATTTTTCAAAAATTTCCTATTTTTATAGGAAATTTTTCAAAAATTTCCTATTTTTATAGGAAATTTTTCAAAAATTTCCTATTTGTAAAGGAAATTTTTCAAAAATTTCCTATTTTTATAGGAAATTTTTCAAAAATTTCCTATTTTTATAGGAAATTTTTCAAAAATTTCCTATTTTTATAGGAAATTTTGCCAAAGTTTCTTATTATTTTCAAAGGAAGTTTTTAGAAAAAAAAATTTATAGGAAATTTTTCAAAAAAGTTCTTGTTATTATAAAAAATATTTCAATAATTTCTTATTTTTATAGGAAATTTTTCTAAAATTTCTTATTCTTATAGCAATAACATAAAAACTTTATTTCTCAATTTCACCACATCATTTAATTACTTATATCTCTTCAAAATTGGGATATTTTCCTTTTTAAACAAAATAATTTGCTGTTCTTATTATCTCTTGAAAAATGAGATATTTCCCTTTTTATTATTTAAACTTGTAAGAAAAAAGTCGATCAAAACCGACTATAACCATCCGTTTTAGAGTTATATTAACACAAGTTGCAAAAAAAAACTCTTATTCAGAAAAATACCATATATCTCGGAAACTAAAGCCAACTCAGTAAAACAAAAGTAATTTTCGGATTTAGCAGACCCAAACCATTTGGATTTGCTCAAACAAGTCTCGTGACGCAAAATCTGGTTGACCTGTGTAATTAAACAATTAAAAGTTGCCGTTTTTTAAATATTGAATGCCTGACAAAAAATTTATATCTCCTAGAAGTTTTTAGAAATTTCCTTGGCCTTCTGAAGTAGTTCTTTTTTTTAATATAAGGTCTTTCAAATTCGACCTATACCCGTTTAGTGTAAACAATTGCACATTTAACGCAAAAAAACAAACAAAAAACAAGTAAGAAAGTGCTATAGTCGGTCAAGCCCGACCATACGATACCCTTCACCACTAAGGTCAAAGATGTTCTTTTTCCTGTATAAAGACAAATATTTGTTAAATTTTGCCATCATATACAAAGATTTTTTCAAAACTTATTTATTTAAGCTGTTTTCGTCATTTGGACTTATATGAGAGCTAGGGTCAAATATGGACCGATTATGTCGAAATTTGGAAGATTGAATACAGCTTTCACAAAAATTATGTATACAAAAAATAAAAACTAAAAATTCTCATTATCTTCAGATTTACGAGCGTTTTAGTGATTTTTGTCTCATTTAGTGCGTTTTGACAGAGAAGTTTGTATGGGGGCTATGGTCAAATGTGGAGCGATTTCAACGAAATTTGGTACAGTGATTTAAGTTTACATAAGCAGTATTTGTTTTAAATTTCATGAAAAAATATTGTAATTTTTGGCTTAAATATCAATTCCGGGAAGTGAGACCTATGGAAGGTACCATAAATAATGAACCGATTTTGACCGATTAGCAATAGCCATGGTGCCATCAAAAAAATGATCTGTGCAAAATTTCATCAAATTATCTTTAGTATTGAGACCTGTACTTTCATTACAAGGTTTACATGGGGGTCCAGCCAGCGAGCCAGACGGACGGACGGACCTCGCTAAATCGACTCAAAAATCGATTCTAAGCCTATTGGTATACTAAAAGGTGAGTCTATGACAAATATTTCTATGCGTTACATACATCAGCACAAACTTATAATACCCTTTCCAATTTTGGTGGTGTAGGGTATCATAAAAAAACAATATTATACTTGGCTGACTAATAATAACAAATGGGGAAATTCCCTATTTTTCAAACATGCACTGACAATAAATATAAATTTGTGGAACATCAAGCGAATGTATAAATAGTACTAGGCGTTCATAAGAGATTAGCAGTTTCAAAAGAAGACACACATTGAAAAGAACCATAAATTAAAGAAGAAAAAAGTTATTTCAAAATTTAGATATACTAATAATACAAAATGGTAAACAAAGATTCAAATCCCAAATCCAAAGCGGATAATAAAAATGGCAATAGTTCGACAACTTCATATAGTTACACCTCCGATCAGATCTCCGAGGAACCTTACAATATATCGGCCAACAACAGCAGCAGCAGCAGCTTTACAAGCCACACCCCTGCTCCGGATATCAATTATAGGAATAATGCTTCAACTACCGATAGCTCCACATTTAATCGCAGCCATGAAGAACCTAGTAATACCACCCCCGTTAGCAGAGGTACATTTTCTAGCATGATAACGAATATTAACTCCGGTTGCCGAACTATGATAGATAACGTGCGCAATACCTTCGTCAATCCAAACCAATCGAATGCAACCAACAACAATGACACCTACAGGGATAGTTTTTCGAGTACCACCTGTACCAGAGATGGAAATACCTATACGCAAACCAAAACCATGGGTACGGTAACTGAAACGAAAGACTCTTGCGGGTGGATGCCAATAAAGGTGAAACGCCAAAGAATGCAAAAGACAAAAATGAGTTATACTACAACTTAATTGACGCTAAAGAATAGAGAATACAAAATATCAAAAAAGTTTTTATATAATAAATTTAAAAGTCTTTAAGAAATCGTTGTAAATATATAAAAATTACACTGTGCTAGTTAAAAAAAACGACAAAAGTGAAACCTAGTGGATAAAGAAAATTCTAGTCTGAATTCAATGGTGCTTACAGTTTTTTTTTAGGTTAGCTCTAGTTTTCGAGATATACCGTTATTTAAAAAATGGAGGAGGTTGCGCCATAAATATTCGCATAACTCGAAAACTGTTTATTTTCTTGAGCCAAGTAAAAAAACCGAAATTCATCCATAAAATTATCTTTCAGAAACATTAATTATTTTTTTAAACCCTAGTAGTAATTTTGATAATTATTATTTTTTTTTTTTTTTTTCTTAGGAATAAAAAAATTAATTTTTGAAAATGAAAAGTGCAAGCAAAAAAATTTATTTCCAAAACGATAGCTCGGCTTAAAAAAATAATTACTGTTTCTGAAAGATAATTTTGTTGCCGAATTTCGGTTTTTTACTTAGTTCCAGAAAATAAACAGTTTTCGAGTTACGCGAATATTAATTGCGCAATCTTTTTGTGATTTAAAAAAAAATATTTTTTTTTTTGCAAACAAAAAAATTTATTTCCAAAACAACTGCTCGGATTAAAAAAAATAATTAGTGTTTCTGAAAGATAATTTTGTTGCCGAATTTCGGTTTTTTTTACTTAGTTCAAGAAAATAAACAGTTCTCGAGTAACTCGAATATTTATTGCGCAACCTTTTTGTGATTTTTCAAAAAAAAATATTTTTTTTTCGCAAAAAAAAAAAATTTATTTCCAAAACAACTGCTCGGATTAAAAAAATCAAGTGTTTCTGAAAGATAATTTTGTGGCCGGATTTCGGGTTTTTTACTTGGTTCAAGAAAATAAACAGTTTTCGAGTTACGCGAATATTAATTGCGCAACCTTTTTGTGATTTTTCAAAAAAAAATATTTTTTTTTGCAAAACAAAAAATTTATTTCCAAAACAACTGCTCGGATTAAAAAAAGTAATGAGTGTTTCTGAAAGATAATTTTGTTGCCGAATTTCGGTTTTTTTACTTAGTTCAAGAAAATAAACAGTTTTCGAGTTACGCGAATATTAATTGCGCAACCTTTTTGTGATTTTTCAAAAAAAAATATTTTTTTTTTGAAAAAAAAAAAAAATTATTTCCAAAACAACTGCTCGGATTAAAAAAAATAATGAGTGTTTCTGAAAGATAATTTTATTGCCGAATTTCGGTTTTTTACCCAGTTCAAGAAAATAAACAGTTCTCGAGTAACTCGAATATTTATTGCGCAACCTTTTTGTGATTTTTCAAAAGGAGTTTTTTTTTCAAACAAAAAAATTTATTTCCAAAACAACTGCTCGGATTAAAAAAAAATAATTAACGTTTCTGAAATAAAATTTTGTTTCCGAATTTCGGTTTTTTGCTTAGTTCAAAAAAATAAACAGTTTTCGAGTTACGCGAACATTAATTGCGCAACCTTTTTGTGATTTAAAAAAAAAATTTTTTTTGGCAAACAAAAAAAATTATTTCCAAAACGATTGATTGTATTAAAAAAAATAAAGTGTTTCTGAAAGATAATTTTATGGTCGAATTTCGGTTTTTTTACTTAGTTCAAAAAAATAAAAAGTTTTCGAGTTACGCGAATATTTATTGCGCAACCTTTTTGTAATTTTTCAAAAAAACATAATTTTTTTGGCAAACAAAAAAATTTATTTCCAAAACTATTGCTCGTATTAAAAACAAAATAAAGTGTTTCTGAAAAAAAATTTGTTGCCGAATTTCGGTTTTTTACTTAGTTCAAGAAAATAAACAGTTTTCGAGTTACGCGAATATTTATTGCGTAACCTCCTCGGTTTATTAAATAACGCTATATCTCGAAAACTAGAGCTAACCTAAAAAACCGGTTAGAACCACTTAATTCAGCGTACTCGATTTATCTTTACCCAATAGGTCTCATTTTTGTCGGTAAAAAATGTTGTCAAAATCGAGCACAGGTTTTAAGCCCAAAAATTATAAGACTTTGGAGGGTCATAACATAATTTGAGAACTGATGTTAGTAACTTAAGAATGTATTTTATAAAGTTTTAATAAAGTTGTATCCCCTAAACCAATACCAATAAAATACAATTTAAACCTTGAGTCTAAAAAAAAATAATTAGGGTTATGTTTGGTACTTTTTTTAAAGTAGAACTCTTTAGGTCTATAAAAAACAAACATGGGTATTGGTTTACCCAATATATGAAATATTAAATTCCATAAGTTTATATCTCCTAACCTAATAAAGATAACAATGAAATAAAATTTGTACCTTGAGTCTTAACAAAAAAAAAAATCAAATATGTTTGGTACTTTTTTGAAAAATGGGCTTTTACAATTTTGAAGATACCTAAAATGGATAAGGGGCTTTAAAATAAGTTCGCACTTATGCAAATGTTATCTATATTTAACAAAATATATAAAAACAATTGAGTTTTAACAAATAAATTTCATTGACTTCAGAAACATCTGGTTTTACACGCAATATTTTATTATTTACAAGTTTAAGATATAAGAAACCTGTATTTAATTAAATTTTATAACAATTAACAATATAAATAAAAATTAATTCATTAATTTAACAATTGAATACAATACGATTCTATAAAATGAATTAACTCCTTAATGGCCATTTTATCCAGTTTTATAAAATGTATTAACCCTTTTATAACCTTTTATAACATTAGACAAGTTCCTTTCTACGTGCCATTAATTAAATTCTTTAAAAATTTCCTATTTTTATAGGAACATTTTCAAAATTTTCTTAGTTTTATAAGAATTTTTTTCATAAATTTCTTAGTTTTATAAGAAATTTTTCAAAAATTTCCTATTTTTCTAGGAAATTTTTCAAAAATTTCTTATTTTTATAAGAATTTTTTCAAAAATTTCTTAGTTTTATAAGAAATTTTTCCAAAATTTTCTATTTTTATAGGAAATTTTTCAAAAATTTCTTATTTTTATGGGAAACTTTTCAAAAATTGAACTGTTTTTAAAGGAAATTTTTCCAAAGTTGAACTATTTTTATAGGAAATTTTTCAAAAATTGAACTATTTTCCAAAATTGAACTATTTTTATAGGAAATTTTTCAAAAATTTCCTAGTTTTATATGAAATTTTTCAAAAATTGAACTATTTTTATAGGAAATTTTTCAAAAACTTCATTTTGTAGGAAGTTTTTCAAAAATTTGTTAGTTTTATAGCAAACTTTTCAAAAATTGAACTATTTTTATACGAAATTATTCTAAAATTTCCTATTTTTTAAAAATTTCCTATAAAAAAAGAACATTTTAGAAAAAAATTCCTATAATAAAGAAATAAATTTCCTATAAAAATAGGAAATTTTTGAAAGAATTTCCTATAAAAATTGGAATTTTTGAAAAAGAAATTTTGAAAAATTTCCTATTTTTTTATAGGAAATTTTACAAAAATTTCCTTTTTTAATAGGAAATTATTAAAAAATTTTCTATTTTTATAAAAAAATTTTTAAAAATTTCCTATAAAAATAGGAAATTTTAGAATAATTTCGTATAAAAATAGTTCAATTTGTGAAAAGTTTGCTATAAAACTAAAAAATTTTTGAAAAACTTCCTATAAAATGAAGTTTTTGAAAAATTTCCTATAAAAATAGTTCAATTTTTGAAAAATTTCATATAAAAATAGTTCAATTTTTGAAAAATTTCTTAAAAAACTAAGAAATTTTTGAAAAAAATTCTTGTAAAACCAAGAAATTTTTGAAAAATTTCTTATAAAAATAGGAAATTTTTGAAAAATTTCTTATAAAACTAAGAAATTTTTGAAAAAAATTCTTGTAAAACCAAGAAATTTTTGAAAAATTTCCTATAAAAATAGATCATTTTTAACAAATTTCCTATAAAAATAGATAATTTTTGAAAAATTTCCTATAAAAATATGAAATTTTTGAAAAATTTTCTATAAAAATAGGAAATTTTTGAAAATTTTCCTATAAAAATAGGAAATTTTTGAAAATTTTCCTATAAAAATAGGAAATTTTTGAAAATTTTCCTATAAAAATAGGAAATTTTTTAAAAATTTCCTATAAAAATAGGAAATTTTTGAAAAATTTCCTATAAAAATAGGAAATTCTTCAAAAATAGGAAATTTTTGAAAATTTTCCTATAAAAATAGGAAATTTTTGAAAAATTTCCTATAAAAATAGGAAATTTTTCAAAAATTTCCTATAAAAATAGGAAATTTTTGAAAAATGTCCTATAAATATAGGAAATTTTTGAAAATTTTCCTATAAAAATAGGAAATTTTTGAAAATTTTCCTATAAAAATAGGAAATTTTTGAAAATTTTCCTATAAAAATAGGAAATTTTTTAAAAATTTCCTATAAAAATAGGAAATTTTTGAAAAATTTCCTATAAAAATAGGAAATTCTTCAAAAATAGGAAATTTTTGAAAATTTTCCTATAAAAATAGGAAATTTTTGAAAATTTTCCTATAAAAATAGGAAATTTTTGAAAATTTTCCTATAAAAATAGGAAATTTTTTAAAAATTTCCTATAAAAATAGGAAATTTTTGAAAAATTTCCTATAAAAATAGGAAATTCTTCAAAAATAGGAAATTTTTGAAAATTTTCCTATAAAAATAGGAAATTTTTGAAAAATTTCCTATAAAAATAGGAAATTTTTGAAAAATTTCTTATAAATACAGGAAATTTTTGAAAAATTTCCTATAAAAACAGAAAATTTTTGAAAAATTTCCTATAAAAACAGGAAATTGTTGAAAAATTTCCTATAAAAATAGGAAATTTTTGTAAAATTTCCTATAAAATAAGAAATTTTTGAAAAATTTCCTATAAAAATAGGAAATTTTTGAAAAATTTCCTATAAAAATAGGAAACTTTTGAAAAATTTCCTATAAAAATAGGAAATTTTTGAAAAATTTTCCATAAAAATAGGAAAATAGGAAATTTTTCTAATTTTTGAAAAATTTCCTATAAAAATAGGAAATTTTTGAAAAATGTCCTATAAATATAGGAAATTTTTGAAAAATTTCTTATAAATACAGGAAATTTTTGAAAAATTTCCTATAAAAACAGGAAATTTTTGAAAAATTTCCTATAAAAACAGGAAATTGTTGAAAAATTTCCTATAAAAATAGGAAATTTTTGTAAAATTTCCTATAAAAATAAGAAATTTTTGAAAAATTTCCTATAAAAATAGGAAATTTTTGAAAAATTTCCTATAAAAATAGGAAACTTTTGAAAAATTTCCTATAAAAATAGGAAATTTTTGAAAAATTTTCCATAAAAATAGGAAAATAGGAAATTTTTCTAATTTTTGAAAAATTTCCTATAAAAATAGGAAATTTTTGAAAAATGTTCTATAAAAATAGGAAATTTAGCAAAGACACAAACCTTTTAAAATACTAAAAATCGAAAGAAAAGATGGTTTATTAAAGAAAATGACATTAATGAGCAAAACTATTTATTTTTGCGGGGTTTTATAATAATTTTATGCTTTACTTATGTAGAAAACAAAACATTTTAACATTCAATGTCATTATTCCTAAAACAATATCCCCGATTACTCCCTCCAATCTTCCTTAATAAGATCTGAAGCCTTTTCCGCAATCATAATAGTCGGAGCATTTGTATTGCCGCTGGTAACATGAGGCATTATGGAAGCATCGACAACCCTTAAGTTATTAACACCCTTTACTTTCAATCGAGGGTCAACACAGGTTCGTTCATCCTCCCAAGGACCCATTTTGACGGTGCCAACTTGATGATAACAGGTACCCGTAAAATAGCTGATATAGCACTTCCAGTAATCGCGGGATTTAAATTCAAACTGATCACACTCTTGCAGGGGTATATGAAGAATTTGAGCCTGCTTTTCTCGGAAGGCCTGAGTCTGTTCCAAATTCATGATATGTTGAATGCCCTGTAGTAAAACTTCCACATCTTCCTCGACGGATAAATAATTAGCTTTAATGATGGGGGGATCTAAGGGCGAAGAAGACTTGAGAGATATATCTCCCAACGATTTGGGATGAGACAGGACAATCCATAAATTTAACAAATCGTATTGTGCTATAATATCTCTAAAGTAAGGCCTTAAGCCATCTTTCATTTTTAAACCATTTAAAAGACTATCCAAGCCTGGGGTATTACCCCTCCGTATAAGTAAATGATGAAAACCCAAATTGGGATAGGGTGATTTTTTAGAGCGATCTAAATTAAGAAAAGCTGTTAGAGAGGCAGTGCCATGAGAACTTAAGGGGCCCTGTTTGTACACGAGATATTGATAAATGGAGTCAAGTAATTGTTTCTGATCGGGAATATTTGCCGGTAGAATTATATAAATTTGGGCTAAAACATGATCTTGTAAATTTTCTCCTATGGGTAAATCATGAATAACTGGTATGTTGAGAGGTGCTAGTTTATAGCCGGGACCCACACCCGATAGCATTAACAATTTCGGAGAATCTATAGAACCAGCCGAAACGATAACCTCACGTTTTACGGGAACCTTAAGTTTACGTTGTCTTATTTCCAAGTTCACAAAATTTACAGTCTGACCTGTTTTATCAAACTCTAATTTGGTAACTTGAGCATTTTTAATCACTTTTAGATTGGGCCTTTGAGATACCTTAGCCAAATAGGATTTGCCTGTACTGGATCTTAGGCCATTTTCTATGGTACCTTTAATATGGCTGTAGCCTAAATAACTGCCTTCTCTAAAGTCTTCAACTCTAGGTAGGCCTAATTCATTTGAGGCTTGCAAAATCATGGAAACTATGTCCTCATCAAAACGTGGAAATTCATTGAGGGTAACATAACCCCGTGGATGTGTGGTATTACCCGAAGGACTTATAGATTTCTCGAAATAGGGCCAGATGTCATCAAAGCCCCAACCAATATTGCCTTCGTATAACCAACGATCATAATCAAAACGATTACCCCGAACATATAACATGGCATTTATGGCACCGGTGCCACCTATAACTTTACCACGCGGCATATGACATCGGTTGTCTTTGAAAGCCTTGCAGAAACGATTACTGGATTCAGTTAAGTAGCTATAGGTGTAAGGGGTATTTTGTACCCCCAAAAAGAAACTGGGTATCTAAAAAAAAGAATATTATTACTCTTACAATTATTAAGAAATAACTTTCAAAACTTACATCTGATTCCTGAGGGGGGTCACCGCCTGCCTCTATTACCAATATCTTCCAATTAGGATTCTCGCTCAAACGACTGGCCACAACAGAGCCAGCAGTACCTGCCCCCACTATAACAAAGTCAAAAGGCTCTAGACCCGACTTTAAAGCCGTCTCGCCATAATCTGCTGGCCAATTTTCGGGTCTTGAAATATTACACTGAGCCACATATAAACTCTGGACCAATAGCGAAACTAATGAATTCATTGCACCCACACTCGGTATAGGGCATTGTTGCGCAAATACTTCTCTAGCTGCCGAATTCATCTTAACTCCATTAAAGCCAAATTACAAATAACTTAATTTAACTTATGTTTTCAAATTTTATTGCAGGTCTATAAAAATTCTGATTATAGACTTGTCCTACTAATTACTTTCAAACGGGTAATTTAAAATTCAATTGTTACGATACCCTATAACATCATAGGTGGCAAGGGTGTGCTTAGTTTTAGCTGATGTTTGTAACACTCAAAATTTCCTATAAAAATAGGAAATTTTTGGAAAAATTTCCTATAAAAATAGGAAATTTTTGAAAAATTTCCTATAAAAATAGGAAATTTTTGAAAAATTTCCTATAAAAATAGTAAAATTTTTAAAATATTTCCTATAAAAATAGGAAATTTTTGAAAAATTTCCTATAAAAATAGGAAATTTTTGAAAAATTTCCTATAAAAATAGGAAATTTTTGAAAAATTTCCTATAAAAATAGGAAATTTTTGAAAAATTTCCTATAAAAATAGGAAATTTTTGAATAATTTCCTATAAAAATAGGAAATTTTTGAAAAATTTCCTATAAAAATAGGAAATTTTTGAAAAATTTCCTATAAAAATAGGAAATTTTTGAAAAATTTCCTATAAAAATAGGAAATTTTTGAAAAATTTCCTATAAAAATAGGAAATTTTTGAAAAATTTCCTATAAAAATAGGAAATTTTTGAAAAATTTCCTATAAAAATAGGAAATTTTTGAAAAATTTCCTATAAAAATAGGAAATTTTTGAAAAATTTCCTATAAAAATAGGAAATTTTTGAAAAATTTCCTATAAAAATAGGAAATTTTTGAAAAATTTCCTATAAAAATAGGAAATTTTTGAAAAATTTCCTATAAAAATAGGAAATTTTTGAAAAATTTCCTATAAAAATAGGAAATTTTTGAAAAATTTCCTATAAAAATAGGAAATTTTTGAAAAATTTCCTATAAAAATAGGAAATTTTTGAAAAATTTCCTATAAAAATAGTTCTATTTTTGAAAAATTTCCTATAAAAATAGTTCTATTTTTGAAAAATTTCCTATAAAAATAGTTCTATTTTTGAAAAATTTCCTATAAAAATAGTTCTATTTTTGAAAAATTTCCTATAAAAATAGTTCTATTTTTGAAAAATTTCCTATAAAAATAGGAAATTTTTGAAAAATTTCCTACAAAAATAGGAAATTTTTTAAAAATTTTTGAAAAATTTCCTATAAAAATAGTAAATTTTTGAAAAATTTCCTATAAAAATAGTAAATTTTTGAACAATAAAAATAGGAATTTTTTCAAAAATTTACTATTTTTATAGGAAATTTTTCAAAAATTTCCTGTTTTTAAAGGAAATTTTTCAAAAATTTCCTATATATTTTGAAAAATAGGAAATTTTTTAAAAAATTCCAATTTTTATTTTTCAAAAATTTCCTATTTTCATGAGAAGTTTTTCAAAATAAAAACAAGTTAATAATTGTTCCACATTTAACCTAAATAGTGTAAGGTATAAGAAATTCGTTCTTGTCCCCCTAAAGCACTTTCTCAATTGTTTTTTTAAAACAATGTTTTGCCTTCGAATATTAATTATCTGACTAAAATGCACTTTCGTGTTTTTAACTTTTGTTTAATTTTTTTGGAGACTTGTTTTAACAAATTATCAAATTTAAATAAAATCAAGTCAAACTTTTTAAATTTTTAATTTAATTAAGCTTTCCCAAGTTTACAGTAGGAACTTTTTAAGATACGATACGAAAAAAATGTAGATCGTTCAACGACCTCAGTTACTGACTAAATGAACTCAAGTGTTTCACTCAAAAATAAGTTTTCATAATGAAATTTTGTTCATTATTATTTTTATTATTATTATTTGTTTGTAATAAAATTGTTAATAATAATTATTATAATTATTATTATTATTACAATTATTCAGAAAAACAAAAGCATAAAAACCTAATTACGAGTATAAATATAATTTCATAAAATAGTAGAATTTTAAACAATATTACATTACCAAAATAGGGTAAGGTAAACATGTTATACATCAGTGGAAAGGAAATTTTATATACTTTTAAATGAGATTAAAAATTGTTCACAATTTTGAAATTGGTTTAAGACTTTTGCCAAAAAACTCTAACAACAAAATATTTACACAATTTCTGTGTATCACTTTGTATTTTGTTGCAAAAATCTCTGAAACTAAAAAAGGTATTAGCATGATTTTAAAAACAGTATAAACCAATACCTTAGAAATTCAGAAATATTAATTTCAGAACGATTTCTGAAATTTAAATGAACATTTTTGTATACAGAAAAGTACACTTTTTGCTATAAATTTCTGTAATTTTTCAATATTACCTTATATTTTTTTAAATTTTTAAAAAATTTCCTATAAAAATAGGAAATTTTTGAAAAATTTCCTATAAAAATAGGAAATTTTTGAAAAATTTGCTATAAAAATAGGAAATTTTTGAAAAATTTCCTATAAAAATGGGAAATTTTTGAAAAATTTCCTATAAAAATAGGAAATTTTTGAAAAATTTCATATAAAAATAGGAAATTTTAGACAAATTTCCTATAAAAATAGGAAATTTTAGAAAAATTTCCTATAAAAATAGGAAATTTTAGAAAAATTTCCTATAAAAATAGGAAATTTTAGACAAATTTCCTATAAAAATAGGAAATTTTAGAAAAATTTCCTATAAAAATAGTAAATATTTGAAAAATTTCCTATAAAAATAGGAAATTTTAGAAAAATTTCCTATAAAAATAGGAAATTTTAGAAAAATTTCCTATAAAAATAGGAAATTTTTGAAAAATTTCCTATAAAAATAGGAAATTTTTGAAAAATTTCCTATAAAAATAGGAAATTTTTGAAAAATTTCCTATAAAAATAGGAAATTTTTAAAAAATTTCCTATAAAAATAGGAAATTTTTGAAAAATTTCCTATAAAAATAGGAAATTTTTGAAAAATTTCCTATAAAAATAGGAAATTTTTGAAAAATTTCCTATAAAAATAGGAAATTTTTGAAAAATTTCCTATAAAAATAGGAAATTTTTGAAAAATTTCCTATAAAAATAGGAAATTTTTGAAAAATTTCCTATAAAAATAGGAAATTTTTGAAAAATTTCCTATAAAAATAGGAAATTTTTGAAAAATTTCCTATAAAAATAGGAAATTTTTGAAAAATTTCCTATAAAAATAGGAAATTTTTGAAAAATTTCCTTTAAAAATAGTTCAATTTTTGAAAAATTTCCTATCAAAATGGTTCAATTTATGAAAAATTTCCTATAAAAATAGTTCAATTTATGAGAAATTTCCTTTAAAAATAGTTAAGTTTTTAAAAAAAATCCTTTAAAAATAGTTCAATTTTTGAAAAATTTCGTATAAAAATAGTTTAATTTTTGAAAAATTTCTTATAAAAATAGTTCAATTTTTGAAAAATTTCCTATGAAAATAGTTCAATTTTCGAAAAATTTCCTATAAAAATAGTTCAATTTTTGAAAAATTTCCTATAAAAATAGTAAAATTTTTGAAAAATTTCCTATAAAAATAGTTCAATTTTTGAAAAATTTCCTATAAAAATTTTTCAATTTTTGAAATAAAATAGTTTTGAAATAAAATAGTTATTTAGTTCCAAAAAAATTCTATTATAGAAAAATTTTGGAAAAAATTTTTTCAATTTTTATCAAATTGATATAAAATCAAGTCAAACTTTTTAAATTTTTAATTTAATTAAGCTTTCCCAAGTTTTCACTAAGAACTTTTTAAAATACGATACGATTATAATGTAGATGGTTCAATGGCCTCAGTTCAAAACCTCTTTACTTATTAAATGAACTCAAGTGTTTCACTCAAAGATTTAATTTTTCATAATGAAATTGTGTTCATTATTATTTTTATTCTTATGATTTATTTGTTTGTAATATAATTCTTAATCAATCTGACACGCTTTCAATAAATACTCCTCTAACTTTTGATAATTCTTTAGACAAACAAAAATATAAAGACCTAATTATAAATCTAACAACTTAAATATATTTACATTTATGATTTAACAAAAAAAAATTGTATGGCCCCAATTTTCAATCTGAATGACGTCTTCGTCTTAGACCACTATTTTGATTTATACGCATAGTTTGTGATGGCAAAGGAATTGAGGGTATGGCTGCGGCACTAATCAAGTCATGTCGATTCCTTCCGAGGGCAGCTTCAATGTATTCTGAAAATATATTAATTAAATACAAATTAGAAGAGTATACTACTCGTAAACTTATACATATTGGGCGTCAAAGTAGACCACCTCAGAAGTAAAAAAGCTTTTGGACCTATAGCTCTTTCATTTATTGTTCAATATGATTGATTTTTAACATTTTGGAATGAGCTTGAAGAGGCGAAGAAATAACATGTTTACTTCACCATAATAACTATTATCGATTTTAAGTTATTTCATTTAAAAAATATAAAAATCGTTTTTCTCTTCGACTTTTTTTAGTTTTTGACCCATTGTGCATTTGATATTAAGCTGATAATTTTTAAAAAAATACTGTTATATAGCCAACATTTTGGAAAACAAAAACACTGAAAACCTTTATTAAATATCTTCAACCGTTTTATGTTGAAAAATTTCCAAAGTCAAATATTTTTCGCCGATCGAAAAAAGTGCCTATTTTGTCCAAAAAGATGGTATCAATTTTTTACTTTTTACTGAAAAGTTTTTTTATTGAAAGTTAATGTTTTTTTTTATATTTTCATAAAGAATGGGGTTCTAGCATGGTTCTACACCAAATTTGAAGTCAGTACTACAAACACTCTACGTACAGCATTGAACGAAATTGGTATAATATTTAAGAAAATTTTTGTTTTTTCGGGCATATAACAAAAAACTCAAGCCAATTTTGAAAGTTTCTGAACTGCAGTTATAAAGCTCCATATGTTTTGTTTAGAATTCAAAAATAAAAGGTAGCTCGAATTCATAAATGAATCCAGAAAATGGAATTTCATTAAAAGCGAGAAATTTTCACATCATAATTTTAATTTCAAAAAAAAAGGTAAATTGGGTTTAATTTTTTAAATTATTTAAATTGTTTTATATAAACAATAAAATAAGCTTAATAACTGCAAAAAATCATGCATGTACCTTGTATAGTTTTTCAGAAATTTAAAGTCAAAGAATAAAAATAAATAATTTTAAATAGGTCTAGTACCAATGTTTTTTTTTTTTTTGGGGGGGGGGGGGGGGGGGTTTGTAAAAAAAGTTGTCAGGTCGTTAGTTTTGAAGTTATAGAGATAAATTTTCTTTACATCAGCAAAATATTTTTCTTATTTGTAGAAATGAAATCTACTTTCGTAGTTTATTTTGTCTAATTTTTCTTAAATTTTCAAGAATTCGAGTTATATTGCCCCGAAAAATTTCCATACATTTGGATATTTTGATGTGTTTTTGAACACTTTAATAACAAATGACAACATTTTTCACCGACAAAAGGGAGACCTAGTGAGTAAAAATAAAACGTGTACAATGAATTCCGTTTTTTAGGATAGCTCTAGTTTTCGAGATATAGCGTTATAAAAATATTTATTAGGTAGCGCAATAAATATTCGCATAACTCAAAAACTGTTTGTTTTCTTGAACTAAGTAAAAAAAAACGAAATTCGATAACAGAATTATCTTTCAGTAACACTTCACTTTTTTTTAATCGAATTAGTCGTTTTTGAAAAAAAATTTTTTGTTTGCAAAAAAAATATTTTTTTTTTAAAGAATCACAAAAAGGTTGCGCAATAAATATTCGCGTAACTCGAAAACTGTTTATTTTCTTGAACTAAGTAAAAAAGCCGAAATTCGGGAACAGAATTATCTTTTAGAAACACTTTATTTGTTTTAATCTGAGCAGTCGTTTTGGAAATAAATTTTTGCAAAAAAAAAAATTTTTGTTGAAAAATCACAAAAAGGTTGCGCAATAAATATTCGCATAACTCGAAAACTGTTTATTTTTTGAACTAAGTAAAAAAAACCGAAATTCGATAACAGAATTATCTTTCAGAAACACTTTATGTTTTTTTAATCGGATGAGTCGTTTTGGAAATAAATTTTTTTGTTTACAAAAAAAACTTATTTTTTTTTTTGAAAAATCACAAAAAGGTTGCGCAATAAATATTCGCATAACTCGAAAACTGTTTATTTTTTGAACTAAGTAGAAAAAACCGAAATTCAGGAACAGAATTATTTTTCGGAAACACTTTTTTTTTTTATTTTAATACGAGCAGTCGTTCTGGAAAAATTTTTTTGTTTGCAAAAAATTTTTTTTTTAAATCACAAAAAGGTTGCACAATAAATATTCTCGTAACTCAAAAACTGTTTATTTTCTTGAACTAAATAAAAAAAACGAAATTCGGCAACAAAATTATCTTTCAGACACATTTTACTTTTTTTGAATAGGACTAGTCGTTTTGGAAATAAATTTTTTTGTTTTTTTTTTTTTTTGAAAAATCACAAAAAGGTTGTGCAATAAATATTCGCATAACTCGAAAACTGTTTATTTTTTGAACTAAGTAGAAAAAACCGAAATTCGGCAACAAAATTATCTTTTAGAAACACAAATTATGTTTTTTAATTCAAGCAGTCGTTTTGAAAATGAATTTTTTTGTTTACAAGAAAAAATTGTTTTTCGAAAAATCACAAAAAGGTTGCGCAATAAATATTCGCATAACTCGAAAACTGTTTATTTTTTTGAACTAAATAAAAAACCGAAATTCGGCAACAAAATTATCTTTCAGAAACACTTTATTGATTTTAATACGGGCAGTCGTTTTGGAAATAAATATTTTTGATTGCAAAAAAAAAATTTTTTTGAAAAATCACAAAAAGGTTGCGCAATAAATATTCGCGTAACTCGAAAACTGTTCATTTTCTTGAACTGAGTAAAAAACCCGAAATTCGGCAATAGAATTATCTTTCAGAAACACTTTATTTTTTTTAATCCGATTAGTCAATTCAGAAATAAATTTTTTTGTCTGCAAAAAAATTTTTTTTTTCTTTTAAAATCACAAAAAGGTTGCGCAATAAATATTCGCATAACTCGAAAACTGTTTATTTTTTGAACTGAGTAAAAAAAAACGAAATTCGGCAACAAAATTATCTTTCAGAAAAACTTTATTTATTTGAATCCAAGCAGTCGTTATGGAAATAAATATTTCTGTTTGCAAACAAAAAAATTTTTTTTTAAAAACCACCAAAATTTTTTTTTCAAAAATATTTTTTTTTGCCAAGAAAATTTCTCGAATGCAAAAAATAATAAATTTTTCAGAAAGATAATTTTGTTGCTGAATTTCGGTTTTTTTACTAAGTTCAGGAAAATAAACAGTTTTCGAGTTACGCGATTATTTATAACGCTACCTGCTTCATTTTTTTACACTATATCTCGAAAACTAGAGCTAACCTAAAAAAAACGGTTAGCCTCATTGAATTCAGCCTACTCGAATTATCTTTAACTACTAGGTCTCCCTTCTGTCTGTATTTTTAACTAGCACAGTGTAATATTCAAATTATTATCCTTATTTTTTTTTTTTTTAATTTTACTTCACTTTCATTTTCTTGAGTCCACTTTCATTTCCTCAATCAACTCATGAACCAACTCACCATTATCAGGTGTCTGGACTTCCAAATCAATAATAGTCTGCCTCGTTCGTATATTATGATCCAGCTTCTGTATAGCTTCCTCCAAGTGTCCCTTCAATAATTCCAAATGTCTTTTAAATCTTGGCTTTGTACAATTTCTGCATCGGTAGCACTTCGAACCCAGCCAAAGGTTAGCAAAGCAAAAACTACCAATAAAAACTGGAACTTGGAGTGCAGCGGCAGCATCTTTATGTTAAATTGTTAAATTGTGTGATGTTTTACGTTGGAGTTTTCTTGATAAACTGAATTTGTAACGAGATTTGGAGGTTTTCTTAACAAACTAAAATTTGAAAATTTAGTGGAGACAAACGTCAAACAACAAGACACCTGTTTTGGTCATAATAAATGGAGAATTTTTTCATGTTTTTTTTTTTTAATTTGTATGAATGAATTTGTCTTGATGTAAAAGTATGTAAAGTAAAATGTGTCAGTGTATTTGTGTCGTCAGTTTATGGAAAAGCCTTATGTAGTTAAGTATGTATTTACAGCCCCAGCCTCCAACTGGTGTTGAAAAACTTATTGATTCTTTTGCCACAAATGTTCAACGGCAAGGAAACAGGTAAAACTTGTACATACTCGTAAACTTTATGAGATTTGTATTTTCGTTTGGTGGTGGCATTTTATGTGGCAGCTCAGATTTATTTATAAAATCGTGCTTTTGATCGGTACATGATCGTATAAATGTGTATGTAAAAAGTTTTATGTATGGTCCGATAAAATGCCAAAGGACTTGATATAATATACTAAACCGTCGATGTTATATCTTGACGGATTATATTAAAATATTAAGTGTTTAAAAATATCTGAGTATTATGAATACAGCTCCTAAATATTTAAGTTACCTTAAACTTTTGATTCTATTTATGTTTTGGTTTCCGGGAGTGTTTTTTATATAAAAGCTATAGTCAAATATGGATCGATTTCTATAAAATTTGACATACTGACCAAAAGTTGCATAAAACTTGTCTGTTCTTAATTTAGTTGTCATAGATATTACAATTGTATTCAATTTATCAGCATAAATGTGATTCCCGGGG